>JASAND010025017.1:0-33400 GCA_030248195.1 Trissonchulus latispiculum
GTTAGTAAAGTAGGTTTTTAACAGAGGCACGTTTCAGGTTTCACTGAAGCCGAGGCATAGAATTAAGAGAAATTTCAAATGTTTCTTTGAATCAACACTAGTGACATTATCCCGTCTGTTAAGACAAAAATTAAATGTTAAACATGCTTGAAAAATTAGGAACATGAATTGTAAAGGAAAATTTCTACTTCTTTTATTCCGGAAGGAATTTCGTAATTTTTTGTTTTCCTGCTTCTGATTTTTCAAATTTTGTTAAGTAATTTTGTGTGTATTACAAAATACAGTTGTGAAAATGTCTCTAAATTAATTTTAACGAATTTTGGAAATTTTCTGTTCTAAAATTCCAATTGTCATTGATGAAAGACGGGCATTTTCGTTCAGACGTGAACGATACATCGCCGAATGAAAACTTTAACCAGCTTACATATTTGAATATTAACCTCATAGAAAAGATGAGAGCTCGCTGGGATGTAGTCGGAAATTGAGTATATCTTCTCAACAAATTGGTAAATGGAAGGTGGTGTTGTCAGCACGCAAGATTTAAGCAACATTTTTTAAAAAATAGTAAATTTTAGAGGAGTAGAAAACTTCGAAAGTTGAGTACTTATTTTCTTATTTTTAAGCCATCGGCAACGGAGACGAAAGTCAATCAAAGTTCAAATAATGGAACAGCATGTAGAAGTATCTGTTAGCTATTTTGTGTGATCAAACGACTGTACATTTCCTCGTTAAATATAACTTTAATATATATATATATTCTTCTTTCCAATTTGGCTTTCAGCTTTTAAATATTTTAAATGCATTTAAATGTTTTGGAAACTATTTGCTTCTGAAACTGTACTCTTTTTAAAGAAATAAAAATTTAAGCTCCAGTATATTTCAATTCTCAGCATGTTTTTTTGAAACGTTGTGCAGTTTACAAGATTCTGTTCAGAAGGCGCTGTCGCTGTCTGCATTTAGATGCACAGTAGAATCTCACCGTGAATTATCGAAACAATTTGCTCGACCATACTAAAGTTTTAATTTTTTTACAAGTTTTAGTGTATGTTGTGCATATAGTAACAGCATTTGTAATGGAGCAAATTCAAGGTAAGGCAAAAACTTTAAAATTCTAAATAAACAAAAAAGTTTAACCCAGTTGGTTATTATCGCATTACCTATTCCAATTGTTTTGCAGTATTGCTTTATAATTTTGATTGTATAACCCTTGCTGGGGGCCTGCGGCTGCATCCAATATTAAATAATGTTAAAATGTAACTACGAATTTTGTACTTGGAACCGGGAACCGGAAGCTAGAACCGGAACCGGAACCGGAACCGGAACCGGTACTTCTAGAACCGGAACCGGAACCGGTTTTGAAAATTGGAACCGGTCCCAACTCTATCTGAGATGGCATTAGTGGGAAAAGCTGTCTGAAAAACAGCGCAGTTGAGCTGAACCAACTTTATGTACAGAATCTTTTGGTGCAAAATAAATACTTTATGTAGTCCGCTGTGTATAAAGAATGTCCTGGGCTCGGTCTAAAAAGTTGCAAACACGAATTGAATTGAACCTTGAAGAATTGTTTATTTTATTTTAGGACAAACTGAAAAGAACGGATACTGGTCAGCTGAACATTCAACAAGTGTTCACAATAGTACTATTGATCTTCTGCTTTGGCTGTATGGCAGTTATCCTGATTTGCTTTGCGTCGTTTTTCCGCACGGTAAAAAGATTGCAAGAGAACGAATTGAAGCTGCTAAAAGAAGCAAGAAAGCATTCTCGGCCCAGTTTAACGTCTGTTGAGGTTCGCAAGTGCAATTTTTGAAAGCACATGTGTTTGAGGTATATTGTCAGAGAAGCCGCGGGGCGCGTCTTAGAAAACCCGGGAGTGATGTCAAGCCGGTCAATTCTATATTTCAATCTGGAAGCTGAATTTCTAAGCTTCTTCGCTCTCCCTTGGGTCATATTTCAATGCTACTCGGTTAGGCTTCCCCTTGGTCCTACAAGTCACCAGTATTTGGTCAAAGCTCTACAAGAACACAACGATGTAGTAGCTCATTGTGATCTGCCAGAAATTCTATCAGTGGTTTATAATAATACTTAAAGGAATAAGAATGCGGAGCTAGAGTGATCTTCCTTTTAGTTTTGCATAAAGCAATTTGTTGCGGCCAGAAAGTGTTATTGTTCTCTGCTTGGAAAGATCAAAATTTCAGACCCTCCCTCCTGTTGGTAGTGGCAAGCAAAATCTAATCTTTATTCTCAAGACTATCTTCATCTCTTCCAAAAGTTAAACACCCTCGAAGGAGGTTCAGAATATTAAGTGATATGTTTAAGTAGTAGATGCTTTTTCCAGGCAGTTTCACACAATATCGAGGATAGACAATGGAAGAAGCAAATGATCCGTCGCTACAAATATGCCCTGGTTATCGGATCAGTGATCGTGGTTTATCTCCTTTATCTGGTCACCTTCACATCCATGCAAGTACTCCACCAGATGAGGTTGACCTATTGGAGTACTCATCATCGTAGGATGGTAGTACGGCTGATTATGCGCCTGCTGTTCGGCCTTCATGCAGTGTTGCAGCCGCTGTGTTATTTGCGCATGCGCGAATTTAGGTATCTGTAACGTTGGATATATTCCTAAACATCCAAGTAGTTTAAGGAACATATTTCACACGAATGTCTCTGTTCGTTTAAACGTTTAGACCGCAATGTCTGCCCGGTTCGGTCGGATATTACCTATTAGACTTGAAATTAATATTTTGGGATGGAAACCAATAAAATATTTGGGCCCACGGAAGCTGAAATCTTTACTGCAAAAATAAATTACAGAAACCACCAGAAGTTATTATTCTTAGATAATTTAAAAGCGATCAAATGATTTGATTGATGGTTTGATTGACATAGCGCATATATAGCTTCCTTTTGGGTCATTTACGTCCATTTTCCATAAGATTAAGTTTATGATTAGCTTCAGTTTAACTTATGTTTACTATTAACTTTGGAATAGATAAACTCAAGATTAACTTAATCTGATGTTAAACTTTTTGGGTTGCCGCTTTTTACACAAAAAAGGCAACCCTTTCATCTGGGTATGTCCGTTTATTTATTATTCTCGTGACCACACCTATCCCCCCCTCTAACTTTTGATAGGGTGGCCCGATTGGGCTGAAATTTTTAGGGGGTGTTGGGGGTGGGGTGAAGTGTTGACTGAAGCGCGGGCAGTCCGATATTTCACGGATTCCGGGAATGGCAGCTCCCGGAATTTTTTAGAATGGTAAGGGGGGACCAAGGGAAACGTAAAAATTTTTTGTCTCCGATTTTGCTCAAAAGTTGGGCATAGGGTAATTCGACCACGCTAATTTCGAAACTGAAATCGAAATTTCCGGAAATTTTACGGATTTCGAGATTTTGGACCCGGAAAATTCCGGATTTTGAAAAATTTTCCGAAAGTGGTCGATATGGTACTCAAATGAAAGAGCTCGTCGAGCTGAACAACTTTTCTGCTTGCGGCATTTTCCGGAAATGCGTCTAGCAAAAGTTACAGCCGAAAAACTGAAAATCCGGGAATTCCCGAAAACCCGGATTTTGAAAATTTTTTCCGAAAGTGGTCGATATGGTACTCAAATGAAAGAGCTCGTCGAGCTGAACAAGTTTTCTGCTTGCGGCATTTTCCGGAAATGCGTCTAGCGAAAGTTACGACCAAAAAACTGTTGCATTCTTCTGACAGAGACCCGTGTCTCTAAGGGAAAATGCCGCGGCAACCCATTCTCGCTATTTCGCTAGTTCTCGTTGCACCAAATCAGATTAAGAAAAGTTAAACTAATCCTGAGTTAATCTGAAGTTAATCTATAGTTAAACTATTTCTCACGTGAATGCGTTTTGGCCAATGAAATGCAGTAACGTGGTAGCAACCAACCAATAGCAACAAGCCATTTTTAATCTAATTTTTAGTTTAGCGCACGATGCGTCGGTTCACACGAAAAAGTTTAACATCCGATTATCGGTAACTCGATGTGCAAAGCATTTACACTAGCCATCTGCCACACATAAATGTAGTCGTAATGTAAATGGTTACACTTAGAATTGCAATTTTATCAATTCTGAGTATGTAATAGTATTTATGAATCGCCTATTACATAATTCTTCACCGTTCATCGGAAATGGAGGTCCAAATCAAACGTCTCAGTTCATATCGAATGCATGCAGACTTTTGAACTAAATGTAAAATTGCAAATAGGAATGTTAAACAAATGGCGTTCTTGAAATTTTAGAGAAAAATTTCGTTATTAAAATTTGGTAAAAATACGCTAACTATATAAGTGTAACAATCTTTTTATAAAATGCAGGCTGGATTTGGATAAATTCTGTTTCCTAGCACTAGTAGTGGGGTCTAAATAAAGTGGAAAACAGTTAATCAGATTTTAAACCTGCTATAGAGCAAGATTAAAAGTTTCCGATTATCTTCAGTTTAATCGAAAGATAATCTAAAGGTAATCCTGAACTTATTTGGTGCAACGGTCGGTAAAGGATTAACTTCAGATCAACTTAAACTCCATTTAATCTGGAGTTTAACTGGAGATTAGCTGACGATTAAGATAATCTGAAGTTTAACTTATTTGGTGCAATCCCCTGTTAGTCTGGCTGCTTCATCCGCTAAGTATATAACCTGCCAAGGCTGGCCTCCAAGCCTGCGGGCAGAGAGGCCGAGAACAGACAGACATACAGACATAGCTTCTTCAGTTTATTAAATCTTCATTAGCATGCGGTTAACATCCTGTGCTATTTTCAGAAGCGCCATCAAGAAAAGTATCCTACGATCAGTCTTGATACAAAAGCTGAGTGCGTGCCGTTGCAGTAGCTGCCTTAAGACGATGGAGACCTCACCGCCTCATCGCTCTTCCCTGATACATTCCTCCGCACGACCATTCCTGGATTCTAGTCGCTTTTGCAGCCCTCGAACTGCCAGAGCAAATCTTGCAGTTCCACCCGAATCGGCTTCCAGACATTTGGGCGCTCCCTTACTCACATTTTCTCTCTCAGAAGAGCCGTCCATAGATGAAAACATTCAGATAGATTCTACTAACTGAATCACCGACAGACAAGTACACGGTCAAGAAATGATTAATTCAGAGATACATTAATTTAATTCCTTCAAGTTACATTAATCTAAATTTTTAAAACTGTCGATTCAGGATCAATACTGTGAGCTTAATTTGTCTATGCAATGATGGCAATGCATTTTTAAGGAGCTTATGCTCGAGCCTATACACACTACATGTTTTGTTTAAAATTAAAACCAATTGTCTTTAATATACGATTACACAAGAAAGAAATGTACCATTGATTTGTCCAATAATGAAGAGCCACAATTACAAATACATAACAACAGAATTAAACTAAGATGAAAATAGCAACCAAGTTTAAGAATTTCCCACTACACAAAATATAATAGATGAGCGGAAAACGCACTTCAATTTTTCAAACTCTTGGCAAGCAAGAACACGACCACAGAATTTGAAAAGTGGATAAACAGAATGGATTTGTGAATCTGATTTAAACCGTAATTTTACAAGTGGAAATGTCAACCAATGTGTACTATGAAACAGTTTTTATCACATCCACCTTACTCTGCTTCAAACAAAAGACTATTTAAAGGCCAAAAACAAACATTAACACAAAAAGCAGGTATGCCTTAGGCAGTTTTAATGATTATATCATACAAAAATGTACTGTATTGTTAAAAAAGCTTTCACTGTTGTCAGTCAATGATCCAAACGCAAAACAAGGACAGTTTGCAAACAGTCATATTTAAGTCATCTCGTTTCTTTCATAAAACATCGGGTAATATGTAGTAGTAGAAGTAGAAGTAAACTTTTCTTTCTATCCTAGTCAGGCGTCGGCAGTGGTGAGCGTTCGCCAGTTCGGCTCATTCGAGGCAGTGTCGGATAGAGGGGATATCGAGGACGGTATGTTCGATCTCCCACAGTGTGCTGATCATCATCCGAATCACGAATATCGCTGGGATCCATAAACGCACATTCTTCATAACTGGGAGGTGCTAAAAATATAACAATTAATTACGCAATTTATATACGCATTTATAAGTACGTAAGAAACATGAATGCGTGCAAAGTCGAGATCTGCTCGGGATAAAATTCTGAAACTCGGATTGGAACAAACCATATTCAACACACCATGCTTGCTTGCTTAACAGGCAAATTCGAGTTGAGTATATAATGAAAGAGTATATGACAACGTCACACTCTATGCAGTGAAGACCAAAGCTATGCTATGTTCGCTTCGGCTAACCTCCACCACACAAATTGACCCCCCACACCGCCCCTATATGGGTATATAGTTCCAAACGGAGGTCGTTCACTGGTTTAGTACATTGCCTACATGTAGCCCGGTTCACACTAGGGCACAAGCACAAGCACAACGGCGAGTTGAATTCACTTTAACGTTTTTTACAAGCACAACGCCTGCAGCCAATGAAATTTGTTTTGCACTATGCACAGAAGGCATGGTCAGGCTGAATTTCAAATACTATTGGCTATGCTTGTGCCCTAGTGTGAACGTTTTCATCTTGTGCCTGTGCTTGTGCTTGTGCTTGTTCCAGTGCTTGTGCGCTAGTGTGAACCGAACGGCCTTTAAGCATACACGCTTAGACCCCCTTCCCCAAATTGGGCCGCTGTTAATTTCAACGTATAATTATAGAAAACACTGAGCGAACACCGTTTGGACCCCGTACGTATATAGGGGCGGTGAAAAAGTGAGGTCAATTTGGCCTTGATTGCATAAAGTGTGACGCTTGTCATACTCTTGTCATTATGTACTCTTGCTTGACGTAACGTTAATTCAATAAAATACTCTCGTAACGTTAATTCAATAAAACACTCTTCAGACGATAAACTGAAAAACTGAAAATAAACCTACGCCCAAGATAGTCTTCCAAGGGCGGGGCGGACGGTTGTGTCTGGAGAGGAGGGACACTGGGTCGGGGAGACTGAAGACTTTCAGGAGCCCAGTTGACAGGGGCGGAATGAAGTGGAATGGTCCCAATCACAATGGGTATTGTCATGACAAGTTCCTTCCCAGTTTCAAGGTAAACTTTGAACTGTAAACAACAAACAGCAACAGTATAAGAAATAATAAAGCATTCAAAAAACTAATAAGGACTAAATATGTACTAAAGTCTAAAGTTACAATTCCTTATGCATATATTAGAACAAACTAGGAAGGGAGTAAGGGACGGTGTTGTGTTTTCTAGCACTTTTGACATAAACAAATCAAACCAAAACGTCATACAAAATTTTTTAATTCTAAGAGGATTTTAATTTTAAAATAAAATTTCAACTATAGTTGTCCTGAAAACATATTTACGCGATCGACGAAGTGCTACCAAAAATTTGATCAATATTTAGAGATTACACAGCATCAGGACAAAGGGTTGCCCCCGTCGACAAAGGCTCAAATGGAATGAAACGAAACCTGCAAATTGGATTCTCGGGTCTCTTGCGCAATTCCCCCCCAGCCCTAACTTTTTATTTTTTTGACCAATAACTTTGAAATTTGGTGTGGGTGCATACTAGAGGCTGATGAATTCAAAATTCAAAACTTTTAAAGTTTTTAAAAAATTTTAAAAATTTAAAAATTTTAGTTTGGTAAGGGGGGACCAAGGGGAACCAAAAAATTTTTTGGAACAAATTTTGCTGAAAACTTGCATACAGGGGTTTTCTGGGGCGCTGAACACGAATCTGAAGTCCGTTTTTCGATTCAGCTTTTCGTTAGCTCAGGATAAGCTTACATCTTAAGCTTACAACTTTAGCTTATACTGAGCTAACGAAAAGCTGAATCGAAAAATGGACTTCAGATTCGTGCTCAACGCCCGAGAAAACCCCTGTATGCAAGTTTACAGCAAAATTTGCTTCAAAAAATGTTTTGGTTCCCCTTGGTCCCCTCTTACCAAACTAAAATTTTAAAATTTTTGAAAAACTTTAAAATTTTTGAATTTTTGAATTCATCAGCCTCTAGCATGCACCCACACCAAATTTCAAAGTTATTGGTCAAAAAAATAAAAAGTTAGGGCTGGGGGGGAATTGCGCAAGAGACCCGGATTCTCTCCCTGCCTGCATCTCTGCACTGTAAACTATTTAATACTAATTAATTAATGCTAATCAATTAATACTAATAAATTCTACTTCTCCAGAAAGGCTTAATTGCATACTGCCAGCTCCCTCTTTAGGCAATTCAGACTAACAACGTAAGAAAGTCTTAAGGTGCATTCATACTTCCAGACGCAAGCAGACGCACGTAGACGCGCATGGACGCGCGTACGTAAACGTCTGCATGCGTTCGTGTGCATGAATACGCTACGATTATTTTTAAACGGTTAAAACGGCATGATACAATCTGAGGCGTCGACGCGCGTCTACGCACGTTGACGCGCGTCGACGCGCTTCTCTCTGCGTTCGTGACTATGAATGCACCTTTAATTTTAATGCTATTACCATACATTAACACGGGAGAGTCTACTACGACTCTGATGAGGGGTTTACCCCAAAAAATTTCCTAAATTTTAAGGAGGTCTAGCCGTATTAAATTAGCAAAACTGCAAATGTTTTTGACACCAAAAATATAGTAAAAAATGAGGATTTTTAGCGATTTTTCAAACTTCTGTTGAAAAAAATCGCTAAATTTGCTAAAAAATTTTAAAGTTTTGCGGTAACACTCGCTGAGGGGTCTATTTTCCCATTTTTCTATTCTGGACGAAAGGGTCTGTCCTTTTTCCTGAAGGGTCTCTCTTTTTTCCTTCTCGCTGAGAAGGGTCTCTCTACTAGTTTTTAGCCAGTCTGGGGGCTGTCTGCACCCCCATTCCCCCTACGTTATCCTACGGCTGTTACATTTCTATAGACCCCTTCTGACATCGCTGGAACAACAGTTTAATCTCATCTAGTTTTTGTAAAAATCTGAAATAGACACAACGCCAGTGACTATAAAGAATGCAAAGAAATTACCTTTAGCGAATATTCTACTGAGATGAGCGTGCAACCGCCCAATTTTGTGGGAGGCAAGGAAGGAAGTGTCATGGGTTCCCGGTCCCAGACCAGGGCTTCGCCCCTCTTCAAAGGACCGTGAGTGATTACAGCAATCTTCTGAGCGCAAGGAAAATATTTGGAAGCAGTCTTAGTCTTGCAGACAACATCCTACAAAAGCAAACAATGAATGCATGGAAACTGTTACGTACTGTTTATATGCGCTACCGGTGAAGGATCATGTCAAGTCTAGAATTAAAAGCTTCTAGCACACTAAGGTTTTCATGGTCAAAAATGGCGTCGTTTGCAGAAATGAACAAAAGTTTGGACAACGCCAAGACAAAAACGACGACAGAATGACAAAGCCAAAACGTGGAAGTACCACTCAAATTTTACAAGAATGCAAAGTTTCCACAACGTTTTAACAGTAATTTTTCAATATTTTTTCTGCTTTTGGAGGCTTACCCCCCAAATCCCCGTCCTATTTCGCTTGCGATTTTGCTAAGCTTCGATATAGCTGCCAAGCACGTATATTATTTCCGACGTTTTTACCAGATGTTTTTATGTAGAAAAAGCTCAAAATGTCACCGATTTTAGCAAAAAATATTTTTCCCCTAAAAGTGCGTAAATCTTTTAAATATTTTCCTGGTTCTTCAAAATTACAAGAATTAAAGATTCGAAAAACTATTTCATCAAAAACATTTCATCAACTTTTGAGAGGCTCCGCCCCTCCCCCAGACCCGCACAGCATTGACCTTCTTATGTCATCACCGGTTATGCCCGAATCGAAGTCATGACACTTGAAATAGGTAAGAAAGCTAAATACTCGTGGGCCCTGGACAATGTAAAATTATGCAGCAATATATACACGCAAACAAGGTAAAAATTCAACCAAAATTACGAATATAGCCTAAAATCTAAACAAAACTGTAATTTTGAAAATCTATTTTTGACGTTTGACAAATAAGAATGACGCTCAGAACAGAAAAATGACGAATATTGATGAAACCCGGTTTTTGAAAAAAATCGCTGCTAGCACATCTCTGACTTCCAGGCAGAAGTCAAGAAGTCATGCAATTACCTGCAAGAGTGCCTGAGACATCTTATCCCTTAGCTCCGAGTTTATAAGAGATAAACTCAAGGAGTGACTGTCCTTTCGGGGATGTGTGCTGCCACAGCTCAGTGCCACCTCAAAGCTCAAAGTTGCTTTCAAGAAAAGAAAAGTGAACACGACTGGCCCGGGATCGGACTAGGAGGTCCGCCACAAGGCCCTGGCAAGATTCTAGCAATTTTATAACGTACGACGCACCTGCTGTAAGTAGGCTTCAACCTTGGAAACAGCCTTAGAACTGTTGTTGAGCACCTCAGCATTGAGAGCGATCACTTCGCCGGGCACAAAACCACAGCGATCCGTCTTAACCTGGACACTGAGACCGCCACGGACACAGGAGAGGAGTCGATCAGAGAGACTGAATCGTTGCTCGGTGTGACCATCTCCTTTCGTCTAAACAAGAAAAGAAAACATCATTCCAGTCAATATGAGTACAACACAAGTTCCCGATTGGTTGCATAAATTTGTTTTACCTTGCACATACGTCTTGTACATGTTAGAATGAGGTCTTACAAAAGCTGTCGACTGTCGAGTACAGCCAATTATTTGCACAGAAAATATAGCTCACAAAAACGTATCCGAAAAAAGGTCCAGGGCGGAGCTGTGGGTTATCTGCCGATAGTAACACTCACAAAAAAGACAAAACGATACGTATCTATTATCGAGTAGTGGGGACTTACAAAGGCCAACGGTTCCTGGTTGAGGTCCACAATGCTAAGTCCAGTAAAGGCCTTCTTGGTTGTATGATCAAACTTCCAGGGTCTATGGAGGTAGGCCTTGCAGCAATATCGAACATGACCTCGTTTGTCCTCAAACGATGAGATCAATTGCTGAGGCAGGCTGAAGGAAAAGGCAAATTCGTGGACTCCGGCCTCCAAGACTGGGTTGTCGGTGGCAAAAGAAGCGTTCTCTGAAACATAATGTATAATTAAACAAATGAAAAATAAATTAATGAAGATAGAAACAGATATATGATATTATAAAATGTAGAATACAAAACCGGAATTCCACACGTATATACTCGCTCCAAAGCACCGTTCATAAATGCTTTTTTCAGAAATTAAAGGTTGAAAAGTAAACTAGGGGCAAACTCACGATTTCCGTAAATGATGATGCTCTCGTCAAAGTAGGTCTTCTTTTCACTGTGATCAGTAGGATCTTTATAGTGGACAAAAGCTTCACCAACGTATCTCAGTTTAACGCCTACAATAACAGACATTTGAAGACCCTAACTTCAGTACAACCCAAAGTACATATCCATAAAATATATCAGATAAGCAAAGATAAAAACGTAATGTAAACATTGTAAATCAAGTAAAAGATCAAATAAATTCATAAAAATCAAACATTCACAATTCACAAAAATTGTGCATAAAAGAAAAATTATATACATCAGAGCAACCCAACTAACCTCGTATTTTCATGGACTCTGTCAGTTCCACAACCACCATTCCGTCTACACTTTCCCCGGCATAGAAAGTCCCCGTATCTCGGGAATAGATGATCTCAAAACGCTTGATTTTACCCATGATATACTTTACATTAAGCACTAATTTGTACAATAATCTGAAAAACTAAAAATACACGTGTATCTAAAATTAATATAATCCTACTAAAGACATACGTATATCTATAAAAGGCTCCGTAAAAGGTGGCAAGGTGGTATATAAATATGTGAACCTTTACGAAAAAATACAAGCAAGAATTGGACATAAGAAGATGTGTAACGAAAAGACATTTTACTAAACAAAAGGATTAGAGGGAGATGGTCTGTCTGTACAAGGACATTTAATAAACCGCAGTCAAGCGTGTAGCTCCAGCCGCGTGCAGTGGCTGGATAGACTGTAGAATTCTTACACAAGAATCAACAAAGAAAGCAACGACTAAGGTCACACTCAAGAGTGTGAGAATTAACACGACAATTTCCGTATAAGGAGCCAACAGATGCTAAGTCTCAAACCTTATAAACGATCAAATAATGTAATACAAAGGACACGCCAAATTACAATAGAGATGAAAATCGACATGAGAGAAAATGTCAACGTTTTTCGGACGGGAGAATGTTAGTTGACTAAACTTTGCGCACAAATAATCATGGCATGGTTGGCAGACTGAAAAAACTCCTCCATACTGAAAAATGTCATACATTCACCCTGCAGCAGTAGGAGCTTAAAAAACTTCAACGAAAAATGTGTGTGTATGACTCAGCAGGAAAAATTGAGTAAAACTTCAGAGATTAATTCAAGAGCCCTTTTACACACTTGCAAAAAACTATCAAAAAACTCTTCACACACCTATAAACGCTCATACGCATATTCACATATATACACAAGAAAATAAGAATTTACAACACAACAAAGGAAACGGTACAAACCGCCGCAATAGACACACTGCTGTGAATTGACACTGGAAGGGATTTATATTTCAGTTTTTAAAAATAAATAAAAACTGACAACAAAGGTGTCCAAACTACTAATGCTTATACTAACGATCAATGAAGCTACAGAAACACTTATATACGCACCTTATACACATTATATACCAATTAGAGACCTTCACTCAGGCCCGCGGGCCGGGCTGGGCCGAGCCGAGTGCAAGAGCGGGCCGGGCTTCGGGCGGGGCCGACCAAGGTTCACTACATTTCTTCTATATTTATTGCCTTTTAATAATAAATAAATTATAGGAATAAGTTAAGTTTCGTACCAACTTTTTATTTTCCTTTTCCGGAATTTATGTCTGGAGTGAAATTAACACAAAATAGAAGACTGACCAAGAATTAAAGAAATACATAAATATACTCTCATGCTAATTCATGAACGATCCATTTGTAGACGTGTAAAACATCAAAATTCCTATGTTAGTAGTAGTGCATGCGACCTCTACCAGACTCAATTCGCACACCCGCGGCTCATCAGTGGAGGAGTGTGGAATTCAGTTTTTTAATTGCTTTTGCAAGTTCCCCCAAAAATATTCTAAAATTAGTTTCGCCGCCGGTCGCCTCAAATTAGTGAAAATTAGTTGACATATATATAAACATGATACAAGAATTGTGACAACATACAACGTAAACAAAACGTCTACTTAGAAGTATGTATCCAAGAATTTAATGGTGAAATGTCTAAAAGATTATTAAAATTTTTGTGTTTAGATGACTTCAAAAAGTAGCGTTTCAAACTACGAACTTTATATTTTTTCTGTATAAGCTTTTGATACAATTCTGTTGAAATTTTTAAAAAGTCGTCAGAATTACTACACAAATTTGAGATTCTAATAATTTCATTAGCAAAAACGTTGTAACAGCAGAATTTGGAAATATTGCTTTAACTGTCAAACTAACAGCATTAAAAGAGAAAAATCTTCTTTTATCAAAAACCGAAGTTATAAATTTTCCATTATCTATGTTAATTTTTATATCTAGAACGTCTGCTAGTGAAAAATGTTCATTTACTAAGTTCAGTTCTAGATCCGATGGGTAAATGAGTTTTCAAAGTTCTATAAAAATTCCGCCGTCATTTATAACCGTTATATCGTCAATATATCGAAAAATATATTTAAGTAGTTCAAGCGTTTTATAATCGTTTCGATTAGTCAGAAGTTTAATGAATTTGAATTCGTAATAAAACAATACAAGATTTGCCAAGAAAGGTTCACAACTAGTACCCATCGGGATACCTACTTTTTGTCGAAACACTTTACCACCTACACAAAAATATGCATTATCTACCAACCATTTACACATTTCACAAAAGGTTTCATAGTCTACGTATCTAAATAAATATTTACTAAAAGTTCTCGAAAATTTCGGCCCGTGACGGTCTCTAATACCAACATGTAAAGCATATAACATACATCATCGAAACGAGTTTTAAAAAAAATTGCGGCTCAAATTAAACAACTTTTAACTGACTTCGTTCAAAGGACCTTGACGGGTTACTTAACAATAGCCAGCCATAAAGTACTATTTCGGAGAAAACTAAACAGTATATATATCCATAAGTTGATAATGTTTATAGACAATTTCTCAATAAAGGCATGTAGCATAGTACCTTGAAAATATAAATAACATGGAAAACAGCTAAAGTTCAGCGCACAGACATATGCGATACGTTATCACTTCTTATCTGAATTTGCAGAAAAATGAATCACAAACTAACTGTTTGCTATGAAAAGCATAAATACGTAACAGTTTATAGAGAAATAGTGAACCACAAAGAAACCATTAAAATTCAATAGGGATACAGCCAGTCAGGCTCCGGTTCCAAACAAATGAGAAAGAAGAAGAAAGTCATGGACCGCCGAAGGTCCGAAAAATTCGGACCTCCGGTGGGACTTGAACCCACGACTTTTCGCGCACTAGGCAAACGCTCTACCGACTGAGCTACGGAGGCACAGTCTCATCCAGCTTTGTCGGAGTTCGTGTACCAATGTACATGACTTTCACTACATGAACCCACGTAAAGTAGAAACAAAGTGGAGGAAGAGCAAGCTCAAGGGCCGTCGCACTTGTTCTACAGATATAAATGAGAAAGAAGAAGAAAGTCATGTACCACCGAAGGTCTGAAAAATTCGGACCTCCGGTGGAACTCGAACCCAC
This sequence comes from Trissonchulus latispiculum, assembly GCA_030248195.1. Lineage (NCBI taxonomy): Eukaryota > Metazoa > Nematoda > Enoplea > Enoplida > Ironidae > Trissonchulus > Trissonchulus latispiculum. Next base: position 14,726 of record JASAND010025017.1, read on the forward strand.
GACTTTTCGCACCTGAAAGCCTGGAAGTTTGCTATATTTCGTGTGAAAACAATGTTAATGGATTAATTATTCATTACGGTCAACGACAAAGTTAACAAAACATGTGCTTACTCCAGTGGGGGGTGAGCCCCCCATAAGCACTCCCCCCCCCCAAAACCACCTCCCAAAAGAATCGCCCCCCCAAATGTGGGTGCTTCTTTTGATACCAACTTTTGCCCTAAAAAAATCGCTTAGAAGACAAAAATAGCGCAATTTATAGCATGTTTTTAAAAAAATTTTGAAAAATTTTGAAAAATTTTCGCCCCCCCCCTCGCCCCCCGACCCCGAGGGCCCCCCCATGTACCCCCCAAGAAAAATTTCCTAGAATAAGCCCAGATATATATCTGAAAATTAATAGGTTAATGAAGCCTGACACATACTAATAAACATCTTACTGATATTATACACTAACTGGCAAGGCAACACTGAAATTTTTACATACATTCAAAATCTCTAAAAGCTTTTGGAATCTAAATTTGAAAACAATAAGAAAACTTTACATCAATAATAGTACCTTTTGACAATGTTAAATAATTCCTTACAATTTAGCTTTTTACATTTTCTAAAAATCAAAAGGATAACGTATAGAACTTGGCTGATTATGTAGATATAATAATAATAATAAATATCAACAAAACATCTGGGGAAGTGGGTAGCATAATGTTAATGTAGCTAAGCCAGCCAGCGTTTTTAGCGCAAAAGCATAGATCAACGAAAAACCCGTGTATATACATATAATATATACATATAATATGTGTGTATTCTGGCTTCCAGTTTTCAAAGCTGCTCAGTCAGACGCATTATAAGTATACTTTATAGCACGGCTCTGCGTGCATTCATAGATTTATACGCACGCCGTGCGGGAAGCTCCGAGTGTGTGGCACGAGTGCGCGAAGCGCACGAGTGCCACGCACGAGGGCTTCCCGTGCGACGCTGCATAAATCTCTGAATGCAAGCAATGTCGTGTTGTAAAGTACTTATACAACGAAACAAGCTACAAATGAAGCTTACCCACTAAACTAATGAAACTTGATTCTCTGATGCTGCAGCTGAGAGCATAAATTCAAGCAATTTTAAAGATTATCTGGCAGTAAATTGCCGCGGCTGGGAGGCCTTTTTTTGGTGTGCAGCTGAGCTGTCTAGGTTGGAGCTCAGCTGCACACACTGCTGCGCTATGCATTTCTCTGCATGGCGCAGCAAATTAGTTTAGGTCCAGGCCTCCCAGCGTGCACCGTGCGTATAAGTAACTTATACGCACGGTGCACGATACAGAAGAGCAACAAAGCTCTCTGTAGCGTGCACTCAGCTATATATACGCACGCAATTAACATAGGAAAAGAGAGAGTGAGTTGTATAAACAGCTATAATCGAAACGAAATGGCTGAAAACGGTGAAAAGATCAACTACACAAAAGCTGTGTAAAATGTTAAATGTACGCCAGCATGTTCGGAATTCGAAAATAATGAAATTCAAGCGGAATTCGGAAACTATTCAGTCATATGTTTTCTCAAACAAGAAAAGTTATTCTTTTAAAGAATACTAGAACACAAAACAGCCATTAGCTACATAAGACGCAGAAAACGGGAAACTATTGATCCCCATTAAATTGTCTATCGATGCGGTGTCACTGTTTTACGACTGACACAGCTACCTTAGAAACCACCAAAACATAAGAGAAAGAAAGAGTAAGTCAGGAACTAAAAACTCCAAAAGAAAGCAATGACATTAACAATCAGCTATGAGTAAAATTAAGCCAGTGAGAAAAAGTTCTCTTTAGGTTAGAAAGAAGAGTCACGTGATCAAAAACATGACTCAGTCACATTTCGTCACAACAGAAGCCAATGGAAAAAACCCATCAAAACAGAGGGTTAAGGAAAAGCTTCTATCCCAGCTGATGTACACTAAAAAGCCAGTCATTCAGCGATTTCAAGGGCAGTTAAAGCTCTCCTAGATCTGAAAATAAAATGAATAAAACTGCAAAAAACCTATAAGATTTACTTCCCCAAAGGCCCGAATTAAGTGAAAGCTAAGGTCCGACAAGTTTTATTTAGGAGAGAATGGGGGGGGGGGGAAGAGAGAAAGCGCTAATCAATGGTTTTGCGACTCCGGTAGGTAGGTACAGAGACTAATTGGAACCTAAAGCAAGAATTCAAGAGCCTGAAAAGCATATATGTATTTTAGATAACGAATGTTTTCGTCAATATTGAGCTGAGGAGAAAAGCTATAGCATTGAAGGTGTAAATGAGTTGAGGGCAAGAAAGAAGGAAAACCAGACAGATATGCAGTTTTAAGCTATGATTTTTAGCAGACGATGAATTTTTGGATGACAGATGAAATTTTTAATTTACAAAGAATTCACGGCGTCTATTTAATTATTTACGGCTAGGTTTTATTTATGAAGAAGGTGTACCTAACTTTCTGAGAACTTACAGACAATAATTCCAGAATTAAAACCAGTTCTATTTACCGATTCCTGATTGATTAGATGAAAATTAAAGAGGCATGGCCGAGTACTCACGAAGTGTCATAGTTACAAGTTACCCTCCCCTGTATACACAGAATTAGATCTTTACACCCTTTATAAATAAAAAGATTATAAAGCTCAGCTCGAAGTTTTTAGAAACGCGCATCAGCGCAAATCATTATGTTGGTAGGCACGATCAACTACGTCGCACTACTCTAAGTATATGTCATGTAAGCAAAATAACATTCAACAATGATCTATAAGAATTTAATCAAAATCTTTATCTCTATAAAAATAATTTAGTGCATGCACCGTAACAAAAATGCTAAATGTATATACATATTAACAGTATAGCCGTCTATTATGCTTGAGAGAAATTTTAGCCGTTCTGCTCTACATTCAAGCTGACTTTCTAAAGCGTAAGCTTACAGCCTTTGAGTAGAGACAAACTTCAACTGGCTTAGTAACGTTATCTAGCTAGAAAGACCACTTTAGACAACAAAACTGTTAGCTGCTAATTTATGTGCATTTACCGGTCGCTGTCTAAGTTACTTTCAAGAATTATAGGCAACAGGCTGCCCTGTTCTTTGCACAGGCTGAAACAGAAATGACAGTGTAATAGCGCACAGTAATAGCCAAGTATAGAGCTTTGAAAAATGACATAGCCCAGATGGCGGATTCCTCCGATCAACTGAGTGCTGGGCCAGTTTCATAAAAATGTTCCCGAGTTCTCGAGTCTAGTAGCTAAACTACGCTGTAAGTTTTCGAGATCCGCAAGTCGCATCGAAAGTCACGCTGAAAAACTTCTCGAGTTCTCGAGTCAAGTTCTCTGGTCGATTTCGACCAGAGAAACTTCCTCCAACTTGAGATCTACTCGAGAAATTTTTGAAAATCTAAATTTGTAAATTTTTTCTTCCTGCTTCAATAACTTGTATAATTGACTGAATAAATCGCCATGAAATTTTCCGTAGATACTTTTACATATAATTTTTAATAGAGAAGAGATTGTTGTTACTGAAAACAGCCTACTCGAGAACTTGAGAACTTGAGAACTCGAGACTGTTTTTTATGAAACTGGCGCCTGGTTTCCCCATGAACTTCAACTTCATTGCATCCACGCTTTGAACTGACCTGTCTTTGCGAATCTACGTCTACATACATGACGAGCTTCAAGGAAACAATCGACATCAGCAAATATCAGCAAATTGGCCAGTTTCACTAGAACCGGTTGGAACCGCAACAGGAACCGGAACCGTACCGGAAGGATTTTGGCCGAAATTGACTGTGCTTTTCACGAGTGTGCATTTTTCCCAGAACGGGTGCCAAAGCAATGCACAATGATTTGCACAAAAACGTGACAAATAAATAACTGGTTTATCCAAAACAATACAGTAATAAGGGCAAATTTTTGAAAATTTATTCTGCAAGAAATATGAGTCTAGTGGCAACATTTTACCGTAGCTATGGACATTATACCTTTTTCGATGCCACTATAGTAAAATTTTGGATCGAGGTGGTAATTATTCGAAACTATCAACTTTCAATTCTGAAAAACGAATTTTACTATGATAAAACAAATGCCTAAGCGGCCCCGAAAATAAAAGCGAATCATCTTTCTATCAGGTACTGTAGGGGGAATAGTGATGAAAGTTGAAAAAGTGGCAAAGACCACAGGACTTTTAAAATAAAAAAGCTAATAAAAATTCAAATAATCGATTTTATATTATTAGTGGGGTTTAAGATGAGGAAACTGTGCTGAAAGAAAGAAACTTTTAACTCCGGTATTCTGGACAAAAACCAAGATAAACCGATGTTTTAACATTTTTCAAAGTTTTGGATTTATTAAAAATTTTCCTTCCATGCTGAGGAATCTTAAAATATATAACGTTATGGGTTATTATATGCTGTATAAGTGACACAGTTTTCTACACACATTTTTGTGTCAGACTTTAGAGATTAAACTACTGTAACAACCTAAAGAATTGTAATGCTGCTGAAAAAGAAAACGATAAATGTACATATTTTTTGACACAAACTGGCTGATTTGCGAAGTTGAGGTAAAGGGCAAAAATGAAAAGTTTCAATCAGTTTTGCTTCTGAGTTGCAGCGAGCGGTGGGTTGGTTAGTTGCTCTCTCTTCAGTAACATCAGATAAGAAGACTCGCTTGCTGCTCAGTTCAATTGAAACAGAAGTGAAGACGAGTGCTGCCATCAAGACAGAAAGAGCTGAAAGAAGACGTATGCAGCAGAAATTGTGACGCGCCTTCAAGCAAGCCGGTCACACAGCTCAGATCACACTAAACCGGTCAGTATATGTTATAATTATCACATATCAGTATACAGTTGCTGTGTGCTTGTAGAAGTAAACTGCGGTAGCAGTAAGCTGTTGAAATTGGCTAGCTCCTACGTAACACATAAGAATCAGACTCTAGTAGTAGACAGGTGCAATAGTCCGGTTACACCACATTACGATAAGCATTTAAAAATCATGTCTTAGTTGGGGAAACTTCAGATTTATTAAAACAATAGACGATCGACACAACAATTATTTATAAAACATAAATAATCACAGAAACACATTCTGTTACTATAATGAAAACTTTATTATGGATAATCTCGGTATTCATTCAGTGATTCATTGTCTTTCGAAGAAAACATCTGACAAGACCTGTATATTACCACACCGTTTACAGATGTTTAGAATACAATTCAAAGAATATCGTGTGTAGTCCTGATAGTCACCGCTCCCTCATCACATCCCCACCGAAATTCTAAAATGAATCGCAGTCAAACCGAAATACAAAATAAAGGATATTCGATACAGTTCAAACGAAGAATCTCAATCATCGGCGCCGCAGGATGAACTGTTCGATAACCCGTTTTTAGGTCAGCCAAAATTGGAACATCTCCTACATTCAATATCTTCATGTAGATTCTGGCACTCAGTCCCAGTACTTCCCAGACAACATTCAAGATTGAAACGAAGAGATCTTCAGAGAGAGATCGAAATGTCACCAACTGTAGGCCAGGCAGAGCTTCAATGATTTCTGAAATAGCCAAAATGCCTTAAACGTAACATTATCTAAGGACCATTTCGCGAAAAACGCAGTACAGTCGAATAGTTATTATAATAAAAAGTTTTAGTTCATTTAATTTCACACAAGTTCGACTTTCCCTCCGTGAACTCCTTGACCTATAAAAGGAAGAATCAAATTTTGCTATGTTAAGTGCGTTGACGCTTTCGCGAAAAGGCCCTTGCATACAACTAGTGAACCGGGAGGCACCTGACGTGAAGCAAAGAAAGCATTACTTACTACCAATAGTAAACTAATGAGAAAGCCCGGCACTCACTAAAAGACAATGCCATAGACTGAAGCAGAAATGAGTCAGTGAGCTGGGGCAAAGTCTCTATACCCTCAGTCTAGCCTTGACGACTCCAGAGTAGGTGTTTTTCATTAATTAACTTACATATCGCAAAACTATTATCCAAGCGCCAAGCGCCAATTAAATCAAAAACAATCTGAGATTGAAAACTAGAGGATTTAGTAGATGAATGGATTTACATATTGTTGATAACATTGCTAATCTGCATAGCCAGAAACAAGCTCAATTCTTGGATGTTTCACCCACTGTACATTTTTAAACACTACCAGTATAGGATAAGTTCACTAAAACGAAATGCGCAGAATAAACAGTATGTACAAAGGATGTACTAAAGACCAGTAAAGCAACAGTAAAATGCGAACCTTTTAAAAAGTGATCTTCGCAATGAGCAGGATTAGACACCTTAACAGGAATGTTGATGTCCAAAAGCTTTAAGTTATGACAGAGTTGTAGGGACTCCGCTAGCAGCTGTTCCGGAAATCGTAAACTATCGGTATTGCTGTGGCCAAGAATATGCAAGCTAAATTGGCGAAGTTTGTCCCACTCGTGACAGTTAGTCACAAATTGCCTCAGCACAATGACACAAAGTTGATCCAAGTCCTAAAAACTTTCGTTTCTCACAAGGTAGAATTGTTTACATACAAGTACGTAGGTACACAGCCGGTACACAACACGCCAGTACAACAAAATTACAGAATGTAGTTCAAAAGCGCCAGCATGCTGTCCGCATCAATCGTTTATGTGAGGTCAATTGGCAATCAAACTTTCACGTTTTTCCTTCTAAAATTATATACACGGTCCTGTTGGTCTGTTATTGTTCAAGACAACCTGTTCGTACGAAAGCTTCGAAAGCATTATCAAAAGCACCTGGATCAGGTACGTATCAATTAGTACATACCCTATCGTCATCTTCCAAATCTTCATCATAGCAGTCAAACTCCAAAGTCACACTAACAGACTCCAGTTCTGAGCAGTTAATCAGCAGCTGCTGTAAAGACAGAGGAATTGCTGGAAATTCAGCGACTGAAAAAGGCATCAGCAGCTGTGATACTGTCAGATGGCTGAGTCCAGGAAAGACAACTGAGGGCTGGAGATGGACAAGGGAGGAGAAATCGTAAACACTGTCACTGCTGTAGGAAGGCTCCGCATTTTGGGAACTTGAACACTTCTCTCCACCGAGTAAGAATGGGGTATTATCAACTGCCAGTCGCTTTATCTGCGGTAGAGCCAAATGCTGTACCCTGAAACCAAAGATTCTGTTATAAAGACAAAAACCTAGACGCATAAAACACATGCAAACATCGCATTTCTATTAGGATTGCTTTGTACGAGGATTGCACGTATTTCAGCATAATAAAATTACTGTGAATGCAATACTGAAACTATTACCTGACACCAACTCCATTACAAAGTGTGATAACTCCGAATGCACGAACGATAAACGTCACATTCTGTACTACGATAACAGCAAAAGCAATGCTCTGCTCCGTAACAGGTGACACAGTACAAATGGGCAGTAATCCTATCCCTTTTCGAAAGAATCGACAGCATTTGATGCATAAATTCTATTTCTACTGCACGCACACACAGGCATAATCCAGTAAAAAGTAACAGGTCTTGACTATTAATAATTAATTTGGTAGTTACTTTTTAAATTAGTACATAATTTGCCAATACCTTTGGCCACTTCCTCCATTTTCTTCTCCACTGTTCAGCCACTCATCCAAACAGCTGATCCAGCAGCTGGTGAAACTGAGTTCCCTCAAGTTTAAGGCAAACTCAGCCAGATACTGCCAAAATCCCAGACCGCCAATACCACAGGTATCCAAATTAAAACACTGAATTGTTGGAGGTAATCGAACTATTCCACTGCAATCGTCCAGACCGCACAGGCTAAGCTCCCGCAGATTGCTGAATGCCGGCGAAATCAAAGGGTTGCACAAACACAAATGAAGACAATTGTACAGTTTTCGACTAAGTCTGATGGCATGCGAAAATGATAGGGGTCTGGCAGAATTGATAAGTCCTGCCTCACTATCATCAAACTCGGACAGATCAGAATCAGTGGAACTGGGACTTACTGCACTGCTTCCGGCTGGGTTGCTGGTAATGCTAGATAATTAAACAAATATAAACAGTAAACACGATTCAGACAAACTGTTGACGGACTATCCGTTTCTAAACAATACGAACCACCCTGATCGAAAATTTATAGCACTGGGCTTCACACAAATTTAAATCTGATAGTGGGTATCTGGACACACCCACCCCTACATTTTATAGTTACGCCCTTTCATTATAAATTGCTATACGCTGACTGTTTAGACTTAGACTCAGGTATCAAACTCAGCGAAAAATGAAAAATTATTCGGTTATTTTCGATAAGATGTGATTTCTGCAAGATTTTGTTAACTCCCTATGCTTCTGAGACTTTTGCAACAACGCGACAATAATGCGGCTGAAAAACACCGTTTCTTTTAACTGTCTCCCAAATTTACAGTCCAAGTATGTATGCATTAAAAAGTTATATATAATCTGAGTAACAGTAGAATTTAGTTACCTCAAGTTTGGATTCCAATAAATTGACTGTAGACTATCGTGCCATGCCACGCACAGCTCCAGTATTAATGACTCACAACATGACAAACCGTTCAACGCCAAGATAGTCACAGGGTGTTCGGCTGTAAGTCCAAAACAACAAAAATGTATAATCTAATAACGAAAAATACCTGCTAGAATTACGTAAACAATCAAGCTTATATAAATATGATGTTCAACAGGCTTCCAAAAGTATCTATTCAGTAATGTTACTTTTCAAGTATAAGTACGCAGTTTCAATCTTAATCTTAATCTTAATTTAATCGCAATCTTAATTTTTTAATAGTTTCAGCAATAACTTCAATAAATTCATCTAGGCTTCCTAAAACACAAGTCAAAGCTTTAGGCAGAAACGGCACACGGATATAGGATAAAAGGTTTCGAGACGACTCATACCAAGATTTGTGAGGATTTTTGTCAAAACCTCTCTGAATCCAAACTTCGAAGGAGCGTCGACTTCCAGTTCTCGAATAGTGCAAAATGACAATGCAGTATAAAACGAATCCCATGCAGGATCACTGCTGAGGCAAATCAGCTGGCTTTCATCGCTGCAAGCAATCAGTCGTACAAAAACACTGTCCAAACCTAAAACATAAATACTAAGAAGCATTACACAATATAATACTATAAATAAAGCCTTAAAAGGAATTTGCAATGCAGGTGCAGATTTAAAATTATAACGCGAATAAAAGCCTCACTTAAATTTTGGTTTTCTGTAGCTTTGATTTAGCTTATGGCTGTTTCTTGCCAGTTTGGCTTCAAGCTAGCTGTTCGGGAAGTAACCCTCAGGCAGGATACACGAAACGCCATGAAAATCAAAATCGGGCACACAAAATTGTACTTAGTTAAACCAGTTGGTTATTCACCCACTTCACTCTATACTTAAGAATGAAACCAATTCAAGCTCACCCACCACTGATGCAAACAGTCAGTCTGTAAACATCTCGGAGCCATTTCTGGTAAGATTCATGAAATCTTCGACAGGTAACTCCGAGATGTAATCGATCATGAAAATCCAGCCATTTTATGACAGACAAGATTTCATCGTCAGACAAATCAGTGAATGCTGGAGACATGAAACAGGTCACAGGTCAGAATTTATAGACTAGCATCATTGCAAGAAATGAAGACACGGACATCATATAAGAGACCTGAACCAACCAAGCAACCAGTGATCCAGAAACATAATCACTAAAATACAGCCATAAAAAGAAACACAAAACGAAATAAAAGCAAAATGAAGTCAAGCGGGGAAAACCCACTTTTCTGATTTTTGGGCAGGTTTGCGATATTGAAACAAGTAATAAAAACGCTCCTCCGGAGCATGAAAAAGTAATATGGGTGGTGGTGAGGTTGTAAGATCAAGAGAGGACTAGCCTTAAAAATGCTTAATATGAGGGCTAGGTTCAAAAAAAGAAGAGGACTAGGTTGTGGGCGAATTAATATGGGCACAGCTTCGCAGAGCAACCCATATTCGTTATTAATTCACTTCACTTGAAATAAATTTTCGAAGTTATTGCTATTGCTATTGTTAATAGTTATTGCTCTGATAACAGAGACTAGGCTTAGTGTCATACTCTTATCATTATGTATATACTCTTGATGAGATCAAGACAAACCTAATTTAATATTATAAGTCTGCCAGCAACGATCAATTTACTAACTTTGTCAACTAATCAAATGGTAACTAAATTGAGGAAACTTCTGTATTCTTCTGTAAACTTCTGTATATATGTCAGTTTTTCCTGCTGCGCCTCAGCGCAGCAGGTCTCTTATGTTTGCTCAGCCTCGAGCTTTCACACGCATTTTGCTTGATAAAGGTACTCTTCACCGTAAATGCGTGTAAACAATGGTCAAAGATAGGGTGAGCATGATTTGTATGTGGAAACTTGTCTGTCATTCCAAAGAATTTCTGTTTCTATAATTCATGTAGATATTAAGCATATATGTATGTCCATGTATTTATGGCAATTCCAAAATCGGAAACATCTATGTATTCTCTATTCTAATTGATGACTCATCGTTAAAGGTAAACTTGCGTCACTGACAGCTAAGCAAAAACTTTTCAAACGAATGAAACTTATGGGAACGTATAATGCTAATAATTATGTAATGTTGAATTGTTTAAACTTTACCTGCGGTATAAAATAAATTCTTCTAACTTTATTAAAAACGTTCAGACAATGTCTTGCACGTATGTTTTTTGTAGTGAGCAAGTAAAACACCGTTGTAAAATAATTGGCTGCGCAGCAGGTTACCAATTACTGAAAATGTCCGTAGCGGACACTTAACCTTTTGCATAAAATCTTGCTTGTTGCTGTAATTGTTGTACCTTTTAATTTTTATTTATCTGCTTCAGACAACCTCTGAAGTCTGAATAGTTTGGTTACTAAGAAAATCACAATATGTGAACTAGAGTTGTTGGCCGGCCGAGGAAAACCCGGCCGGCCGGCCCGCTATGCCGACAATCCGGCCGGCCGGCCGGCCGGCCGGTCTTCAGAAAAAGGACATTACTTGATTTTATCTGTTATACATAACCAGGAGTAACTGTATGCATCAATTAATGCTAAATATTATGCAAAATACACGAAAAATAGGGCAAAACTGGTACCGGCCGGCCTTTTTTGACCGGCCGGCCGGCCGGCCTGTTTGACCCGGCCGGCCGGCCGGTTTGCATCACCCGGCCGGCCGAGTCAAAAATCCGGCCGGGCAACAACACTAATGTGAACAAAACGAGAACAAATTAGACATTTTGAGGTAGTTACACTTTTTTGCAATAACATTCTTGGAGAGGTGAGCAACGCTACACATTGAAAAATTTTATTGTCAGTTGCAAAGTGTTGTGTAGTGATGTTCAGGCACTAAAACTGAAACTTACACTGAAACTATTTTGGGATGAGACCTGAAACTGAAACTGAAAGTATTTTAGGCGGCCGACTGAAACTGAAGCTGAAACTAGATTGGGTAAAGACCTGAAACTTGGACTGAAACTAGTTTAATCTTTACTCAAAACATAAAAATTTGAAGGTTTTAAGCGGTTTTTTCGTTAATACTCTGCAGTAGGACTATTAACAATCATAAATTTACGCATTATATTATGTCTCAGGGCTGGAAACTGCAATATTTCGAATGAACTGAAGCTGAAACTCCGACTGAAACTGAAACTATTCTGGGAGAAAACCTGAAACTGAAACAGTCTTGGACCGCCGACTGAATCTGAAACTGAAACTAAAATCGGCTACTGAAACAACACTACTGTTGTGTACTGTTTTTCATTGCAGATTGTACTGTGTAAATGGGACTAAGTGAGATAGGGTATGCAGCCTGATGAAACCACTGATCATTGTGACAGTTCAGAAAACATAGCGACACTTTAGAAAACATAAACACATAAACCGTTAGGTGACTGTCCCAGCATGAACGGCTACGCAGCACACACCGACGCGATCCTACAACACTATCGGCATACGACAGTGCGTGTGTGACACAGGCATAAATATAAAAACAGAACAGCAAACCCCCTTCCACCGTCTTGCAAGAAACAACTGTTACTGGCCGTTGGCGGCCGTTTGTCTGAAGAAAAGTAAACATGGAAGAGTAATGATACATCCGTGCTGCATCCGGGGACGCAAAATAGTTTCAGTTTTAGTTTCGGTCTGAGTTTCAGTTTCAGTTCATTCGAAAAACTGCAGATTCTAGCCTGGAGACATAATATAATGCATAAATTTATGATTATTTATACTTTCACTGCAGAGTATTAACAAAAAATAGCTTTAAACCTTCAAATCTTTGTGTTTTGAGAAAAGACTGAAACGTTCGAGTTTCAGGTCTTTTCCAATATAGTTTCAGTTTCAGTCGGCCGCCTAAAATGGATTCAGGTCTCCTCCCAAAATAGTTTTAGTTTCAGTACCAGGAACTGAAACCTGTACAACCTGAAACCAAGTTTCAGTTTCAGTGCATGAAACATCACTAATATACATACAGATTACAATTGAAACTTCGCTCGAAACGAGGATGGGCTATCGAAATAAATTTTGCATTTACATTTGAACTTGATTTCGCTACGGAACCTGCACCACTGACCACCACTTAATTTGCAAAGAGGAATGATGTTATTAACTACCTAAGTCAGAAATATAACAGCAAAACTTAATAAAGTTTTTAATAAAGTAAAACAGTATACACATTTCCGCATACAAAAATATTAAATGTGCACATCACACGTCTTTGAACTAAATAAAGCAAAATATCACTTCATTTACAGCACAATAAAACAATTAAAGTACATCACACATGATTTCGCTTCAGTTAGAAGCAAGTTAAACAAGAGTGCACAGTTATTTTTCTGTCACACAATTGGATAGTTGTGCCACACGCTTTTATAATAAAGACGCAAAGAAACAGCAAGAAACGGATTCGTTCCCAAAGGTTTACTTCCTGAAACTAAGATCTCAATCATATCACTAACACAGACAGAACAGCTACAACTCTAACTCTTTTCGCCGGCACATTTGGTTGATACGTTTAGCAAATTCTTTAAGTTTTCGCTTGTTGACAGTCTCTTTCATCATGCTTTGAACGAGAGGATGCGGAGGCAGCACAGACAGCCACTGCTGGAGATAACAGTTGTGGTGTTTTACCAGCGAAAATATTATTTCAGCCAAATACTCCACCGAGCTCACCTACAAATACAATACGCAAAATCAAATAAACGATGCTGTGTTGTAACTGCTGTTATACTGCATACTGACTGTCGGCTCAGACATATGGTTTAAGATAGCTTCACTTTGCATTCTTCAGTGTGAGCTGGAGTATCATCACTGCCAACACGTTATAAATCATAAGAAAGAAAAATACCATGCTAAATCTCCGACACAAACGAAAGTTGTAAACAGAACAGCCAGATATATATTAGTGGCAGCGAAAGTGAACTGTATAAAACCAGCATTTTACGTTTGACAGCGTGGGTCTGTGGAAACTGGAGAGGAAAGACAAAGACAAGCGAAAAATGTTTCAAGTAAAAGTTAAAAAATAGCTGCTTTCTATCATTGAAATTAGTTTATAAGTTAACTTAGATTAACTAGATTAAATAGTTGAGTTAAATTAATTAAAATTCAGAAAATGTTTAAAAATATCAGATTGAAACCCTTAATTTATCCAAATGTTGATGACCGCCAAAAATTGTGTGGGACTTGCCCAAAACGTAGTCAGAAAAGTGAAGAAGGAACCGAAAAGTGAGGAGTCACCAACAGCATAAAATAAATGACAAAGCAAAAATCTGGTTTGGAAAAACACAAGGAGCAAAAGGGTCAGAAAGCTCCTCTTTGGCTCAGATGTATTATGAACATTTAGCTTCACATTGTGCAATTACAAGCGCTTGTTAGCTCAGTGTGAGCTGGAGTATCATCATTGCCAAAAACTGCGGAGAAACTTTCGTGTACTCCAGACAGACAGATGCCGTAGCACAGACATGTAGCCGCTTGACATAGGCGGACGCGGAACCTCGGGCAGACTTTACCATGTCCAGCTAACTTCCAAGGTAGCTTACTGTAAGTAAGGCTAAGAGCCCAGCCAACTTTACAATGGGATTTGTACGGGAGGGGCAGCGCGATGAACCTTCGTTGCTGTCTTTCTTCCCAATTTCTTATATATCGCTCTGACATATCTTCCTTCAACCACATCTCCGTTACAACTTCTTCTTCTTCTTCTTCTTCTTCTTCCTCCTCCTTGGAGGCAAACGGAGCGTATCCACATGAGGAGCTTCCACCTCCAAGCCTAGCACACGTCAAAGCAAGGCAGAAAGCTCAGAATAGCCCAATAGAAGAGAAAGGCCCACCCACTCAGTAGCAATAGGGGAAGGATCAGCCATGCCCTGCAAAATTGGAAACCAGTTACGCCTGACCAGGTGGATGCCAGGAGACACCTGTGAGATCTCCATTTGATGGGGTCCTTGCCCATCGGATATGCCTCGGAAACATACTACTTTGTCTCAGATATAACGTGAATAGTAAGCTTCACATCGCTGCGTATACAGCCTGTATCTCAGTGTGAGCTGCAGTATCGTCATCGCCAATAACAAAAGTAAAACTCAATCCATCCAAAGTTGAAAGGAACGGTTGTTACTTACGTCAAAAATTATTGTCAAAAATTGTTCCAAACACTCCTTCCCTTCCCTAAACTCTCAGTAAGCACAAAACAGGCCAAGCAAAAACATCATTTTAAAAGCAGGATAAACCTGCATAAAATTCAATTCATATCCAAGTATATGTCCGCAGACGGAGAGCAAGGAACCACTTCGTGGAAAATTCAATGGACATGGTCCCCGTCCTTGTTTATATTTAATGCCCTCCACTCGGCGACCACTAAGCGACAATATCACACTACAATGAACGGCATGGCTCGCTTGGCTCAGATAAAACAAGAATAGTAGCTTCACGCATAATAGAAACTTTCTACTTTCAGTGTGAGCTGGAGTATCATCACTGCCAATTAAAAAGGAGATATGTAATGCCTGCGCATTTAAGGAACATGGCAGGCTAAAACTATTTATAAGACAAAGGCAAAAAGTGTGACATAATATAATTATAATTATGCCATCATTCCTAATACTTCGCATTTGTGCTGCGAGTGCGCAGAATATATAGTATTTCCATCTTTCTAAAATGTTGTGCAAAGACCCATAAAAGATAAAACCTACTGAAGCTTCAACCTTCAACCGCTCAAAGCATCTGTGCACTAGATCTGTACCCCAGGAAGCGACCATTTCATTCACAAAAGGTGCATCACTGTATTTGAGCAGGTCGCACCAAAAGCTTGAGCAGTGTTTGAGCAGAGACGGTTCAGGAAACAGCAGACAATTCATGGCAACTTTTGCCTGCAACAAAAAATGCATAAAACCAGTCAGCTAAAAATTAATAGTGATACAAAAAGGAGTTTCATTTCTATCAAAATGCCAACACAATTGTAGTATTATGTAGTTATGTAGCAGGCTAAGTCTACAGTCGAGTTAATTCCGGATTATATAGACAAGAGCGACTGAAGCTTTCCAATGACACTTACCATGTCAGTGAGCAATAATTGCGGGCAGCTAA
Source organism: Trissonchulus latispiculum (assembly GCA_030248195.1). Taxonomy (NCBI): domain Eukaryota; kingdom Metazoa; phylum Nematoda; class Enoplea; order Enoplida; family Ironidae; genus Trissonchulus; species Trissonchulus latispiculum. The sequence continues at coordinate 30,301 of JASAND010025017.1, forward strand.
AGAAAAAGCCTAGGGCAATTTTCTGTCGCTTGAAGCACTGCTGGCAAATACAAAGATAAGCTTCATATACATCCACAGCTTCCCTTGGGTCCGTTAAGGCACACACTCTCTGTGTAAGTGCATTAAATGCGTCAGCAATAAACTGATGACAATCCTGAAAAATAAAATTTCTAAAAATGTTTAAATAAAATTATGCAATGAAAATTCAACACTACATGGTCAATATAATGGTACAGAATTAACATAGTAGACAAATCTTTCCTATTTGAGAGCACGACAGGCAATATAACACGGAAATAATTATTCAATACGTACAATAATAAAAAGAATATTCGAGTCAAACTTCCAAAATCAAGTAGAACATTATAGAAATTATGCACCGAAAAAGATGCAAAGACTAGGATAATCTGTTTTGTAAGATCCACTAGGCACTCAGGCGGCAGTTTCGGAGAGGAACCATAGACAGAGACCAATACACTGGTATAAGATGAGAGGAGATCACAGGCTAAACTCATCAGCGTCGACAGACTACGCTTCATTAGCTGGCAGGCTGCGGCCACCACTTCCTCCGCGTAGCCAGTCCTTGGCAGCAGGGATGATATCAACGAAAGACATTTTTCCATGATCACAGCCACCGGGTGACGTAAATTTATTGCCTGTAAAACAGCAGATAAAAACTTCCTGGAACATTGTCGTTTCTAACAAAGAACAACTTAACGGCAACAGTGGTATCGAAAGATACGATGAAAATTGGCTCAGACTCCAGAAAAATTTTAGCTTCAAAGTAAGCCAAAAAATTTAGCCTTGCCACAAAATTTCAGTGTGAGCTGGATTATCATCATAGCCGTTTAATAGTAGTTACTTGTAACGCTCGGAAATAAAGCTGCCAAACGATTACGTATGTTCTAAATGCTAAATATAAAGTTGGTAAAGTAACACTAAATTTACACTCATGCAGTATATAACTCGACGACTAAGCGGTCAAAGCAAAATGAACCTAAAAAAGAAACCTGCAGTTCATCATGGCTTGGTTCCAATGTTCCGCACAGAGCTGCCAAAAATTCCAGTTCCCGAGTCAGCACCGGAACACTGCTTTCAGTCAGCAATTCACCGGATGCAAATTTCTAAAACAAAATCATAAATGATCATAAAACACAAGAAATAAAAATGCTCCTCTGGAGCATGAAAAAGTAATATGGGTGATGGTGAGGTTGCAAAATCAAGAGCGGACTAGACTAGTCTTTAAAATGCTTAATATGGGGCTGGGTTCAAAAATAAAAGAGGACTAGGTTGTGAGCGAATTAATATCAGCTTCGCCGAACAACCCATATTCGCGGTTTATAAATGTAAATTATTATACATATCCACCCACGCTACATTTAGTTTATAACGCATAATCTACTGCTATGTAATCGAGCTTTAATCGAACTTTTATTGTAGCAAACTTTTTCTCCGAGAAACGCTTTATAGTAACCAGTGCATTTTGTCTATTTATACGGAAAGTTTATATTTCAAGTATAATTTTAAGACTCTCCGACGATATTCTATTTCCTCCTGACTTGACCCAATAGCTTTAACATATCCTTAGATCTAGAGCCTGCCGTAGTTCAACACAACCAAATGATTATATTTACGTATACATTATCTTCGTAGCTAGTCTAACAGTGGATGCAAACAAGAATATTCAATGAGTATTCAACGGCTTAAATTTTTACTGACTGACAATGATAGCTCTACGCTAAGACGAATCGTGAAATCCCGCGAATATGGGTTGTTCGGCGAAGCTGTGCCCATATTAATTCGCTCACAACCTAGTCCTCTTCTATTTTTGAACCCAGCCCAATATTAAGCATTTTAAAGACTAGTCCTCTCTTGATTGTGCAACCTCACCATCATCCATATTACTTTTTTCATGCTCCAGAGGAGCATTTTTATTTCTTGTCCTTCTGTCATTTTAAAGAATTCCTTTCCAGCAATGAGGTAATTGATATAAGGAACTTAAACAGTGCCGCAGGCAGAGCAGAAAGTCATTATATAAATATATAGTATAACGATTGAATTCTAATTTCCGCCCCAAGCTTCGCTGCAACCACTGTTTGTGGGTGGTATAAGGAGAAAACTTGTTAAAGGAATTCGACAGTACATATATGCACATTGTGTTCAGCGACCAGAATTTACTGTAGAGGTACCGTCAAAGGGTCGAAAAACGCCGTTTTAGGGGTTTGCCAGTGGTCAGTAAGCCGTAGCGACCACTGGTCACTTCCATCGGTTTCGGCAATATGCCCATTAAAACGAGCGCAACAAATTTATATACTATATATATACGTCCCCAACTAAAACCCCGAAAAACATGTTTTAGGGAGTTTTTGACCACTGGTCAGTCAGTAGGCCACCTAGACCGTAGTGACCAGTGGTCACTTACATCGGTTTCGGCAATATGCTGATTAAAACCAGCGTAGTCGTTTTACTATATATGCTCCCAACCACTAGCGTAGCCAGAAATAATTTCGGGGGGGAATGCAAAATTTTTCGGGGGGTCTGGGGGGCGGAGCGTCCCAGAAGCTGAGAAATTTTTTCTATTTCGTGACCATCGTGAGTATTCGCTAAAATTACAATAATTTTTAAGGCGCAGTGCGTGTTCATGCACCCAAATGATGCAGAAGGCGGTCAAAGTACACCAAATAGAGTAATTGGTACTCGTGTTTAAGCGCGAAACACGTATTATAACGGTACAATACACTTATTTCGCGCCGAAGGCGCGAAAATTTTTTGGAAAAATAGGCGTTTTACACATAGCAGGAAAAAATTCCAGAGGGGCAACACAATTTCGGGGGGGATTCCCCTATTCCCCCCCCCCGGCTACGCGCCTGCTCCCAACCAAAACGAAGACAAACGCTGTTTTAGGCCATTTGACCAGTGGTCAATAGGGCCCCGAGGCCGTAGTGATCAGTGGTCACTTCCATCGGTTTCGGCAATATGCCCATTGGAACAAGCGTAGTCGTTTACTCTATATGCTCCCAACCAAAACGCCGACAAAAGCTGTTTTAGGCCATTTGGCCAGTGGTCAATAGGGCCCCGAGGCCGTACTGACCAGTGGTGT
>JASAND010025018.1:0-65234 GCA_030248195.1 Trissonchulus latispiculum
CCGACACAATTTTGATTTTTTAAAAATTTTGTTCGTTTTAGCTACTGGCAACTGGCCTGAGATACAGAATCCTCATACGGAATTTGTAGGTTTTATACGTTGGTATTATGTTTTGTGTTCAATATGACAGAAGAGAGTAACAGGCAACTGTGTATTTTCCGTAAAAATTTGTTCTATATTATATGCACACGGAATTTTGTAATCTCTGTTATCAAACTTCGTACCAGTGCGAACCGCTAATGGTTGGACAACTACGTAGTTGTTTTTAGGCTTTAATGAGAATGTTTTGACACTTGGTTTCTACAACTTTATGTACGTTCTATATGAACGGAACAGCACCAGGGCTCAAAAATGTTCGAGGGTTAAGGATCGAGAGGTGCACAGGAGTGCCCCTCATTCTCAAAAATACGATAGATCAACTTAGTCCAATTCAATTCAGTTCAATTTTTTGAGAGCAAAATGAAAATTATTAATTCTCACGAAGACAAAAATGTTTAAAGACAATCCTAAAACAATGCAATGGGGAATGGGTGTCTGCGTTAACAACTAGTAGCTTGATCGCTTGATCTAATACTGCAGATCATATTTTATCAAGAAATGAAATCTCATGACAGCTCATGTTTTGCTAAGGGCAAAATTTGGATGAATGTAATGGGTAGTGATTATTCACTTTGACTTTTAGATAAGCAGTGTTCAAGAGAATTTTCGCTCCATGGCTGCCTTGGAAAAAGCTGAACGTGAACGAAAACGCTATACATCGAAACGGAAGGCGTTTTTGCCCTGGACGGTAGGCTGCTATTTATCTTAATTTGCATTTTGTTGGACATTTTCGGATATAGCGCACTTATAGGATTCTTTCCTTAGTACCTTGCTTGTGCTTTATTGTGTATATATAATATAGTGATCCGTCATACATCGTGTCCAACAAAGGAGAGAATATGATTTTTATCGTTTGGGAACGTCGTACCAGTATTTTCATGTATAGTATAAATTAGTAATTAATTATTGTGCAGTATTCCTGAATTAAGCTACGGAATAAAGGGCTAGGGCTAGATTTGGACAAGGAGATGCTTTGAGAGAATCCTTGAAACATGTAAAAAATTTAATCCTGTGCTTAAACATTAGCTATTTTAGACATCATTTTGAAGTTTGAACTGCAGTTTACCTTCCTAGTACCTTGCTTAGTTGAGTCACCGATTGAGTGATAGCTAAAGTTATGGCTAGTGTGCGCACTGCGCAAAACCACAAAATTCTCCAGCACCTCCCTCTTTATCCATTAAAGGATGGATAATCACTTTTTCTTTCCAACAAATGTTGTAACCTACTGCTGCAGTCTACTCTACTAAAGTTGCCTTTTCAGCGACTGCCAACCGATTTTTTGAGGGACTATGTGTCTGTAAGAGTCTGTGTCATGAAAAATTTTGTTGAATCGAATGCGTTCCGTTTGAATTTTTAAGGAGACTATGCTTATGTCGCAACCCTTTTGCCTATAAATGGGAATGTAATTTTATCGATTGAAATAATTTTCCTGCACTCTTCCAGTCCTTTTTATGGTGTCATACGTACTTCTACAATTCTAGAAGAGGAGCTATGTGAAATCATTTCGGCGAAAATAAATTAACACAAAAAGGCCAAGTTAATATTGACAAAAACGATTGACTTGCACGACTATACAGCTGTGACATAATATAATCGTGCGCTTTGATCGCATATAGATTGCCGCCTTGTTATGCCCAACTGACCTGATTGTGGGACTCATCAGGGGCTTCGTTTTAAATCTTTTTTGATTTTGAATTTTTGAACATTTTTAAAAATTTTGAATTGCGTATAATTTTGAAACAAATGGAAATTTTTTATTGTTTTCGTTTTCTGAAAAGAGCATCTGACCCGTCGCTTTGATATTTCATTCAACCCTTTCTTAAATTTTTATTGTGTAAAATTCTTTGACTACCTAAGTTTTAAGCTATTTGTTAGCAATTATTTAATTGTTTCGTAGCTAACATTTATACGGTATTTGGTGATGGCTGTTTTTACTATCAAGAAAAAACAGGAATGGCATGTCTTTATTTTATCTTAAACTCCTTCCTGCCCTACATACCAAAGATCAAATAGTTTTAATTTTTTGATGCATAAAAGTAGTAACTTCAAGCTTAAAATTGTTCAGATCCTAAACCTGTGCAGTTTTTTTCCATAGATTTACACAAATTCTTTTAACATTTTTGGTTATTTTGCTCTTAGGATAAATATGGCCTTTCTGGCATGATTGTTCGAAAAAGGTTGGGTCTTCCCTATGATGGACACAGCAGTGGGTAAGATAACAGTTCTGTCTAAGGTTGCTAGATTGCTGTTTTTTGGTTTTTTCTGTGACATCTCCTGCTTTAGGAAAGGGTAACTTTAACAACCTCTCCTAGCGTCGATGTAAACGAATGGTCTACTTTAGGAGGGCGGCGATTTTTCCAGGGGTGCGCCTTTACGTTTGTAGTTGCTTAGGCTTCCAAGCTTGTTTAGTCAAGCTACTTTGTTAAAATTTCATCCTTTTTCAGTTTTTATTGAACTTTTATCCCAGTATATAATCCCGTTAATCCCAGTATGAGTAATTTTGTCAGAATAGCTGCAGTGAAAGCTAAAATTTTAAACAAAAGATTTTGTATTACTGTCTAAAAGCTACCTAAAATCTAAAAAAATCAAATGTTAAGTTTTGGACGTCTAAAATTTATTCCTTTTTTCATAAAGGGCAAGCAACTTATCTGTTTATCTCGTTTTGGCTAGTTTTGGTTAATTTATATATGCCTACAAATGTTGCAGCCCGGAGGACAAGGGCGTCAAAGAGCCCGCCATTGAAGCCACAGAAGACGTGGAACCTCTTTTGGATGAATTTTTTACTCAAGCTCTGCAGCTAGAAACCAGTACGTGACTAAGTCTTTCTCTGTCTTTTCACGTGTAATCGGGACTTGTTAGCTACACTCATCGAAGTTATGTTGGTTATTTCATAGGCTTTGAGCTTTTTTGACCTCCGGTTTCCTTGGTATAACCGCCTAGAATGGATGCAGGCTGAAAGATTACATAGATTACGAGAAGCCCTTGGGCTAGTATATTATATCTGACATAAATGAGAAAGAAGAAGAAGAAAGTTAAGTTTTAAGTTTTGTCGCTCTTGTCAGTTTGAACTGTTAATTATTGGTGAGTTTTTAAATCTACTCAATTAAGCAATGCATGTGTAGTTTTATTTCTCTTACAGTTACCACAGTCTCGCAAAGACATTCACTGCCGGACGTTCAGCCCGAGTCCACCAAGAAACTGTTCCCCGTACGACGACAGCTGGTCATTAAACGGTCCCAGCGTTGCAAGGTTGGTTGACTGGCGCCTGCGTGTGGCATTCTATTTATTACAGAAATATTACATGCTGTCGGCCGTGGTGTGTCCAGGGGATCCGGACCCAATTTTTGGAAGTTTCTAGCCATTTAGTGCGTCAGTTCAACCATTTTTTGGGAAATATTGGGTTCGCACCACCTCCTCCTTTGCAAAATTCTGGATACGCCCCTTGGTCACAAAAGTACTGGGGGGAGTGATGTCTAGGATCACTAAACTATGGGGATATGCCGAATTATTTTGGGTAAATGTCTTAAGAACAGCTGCTGGCTCAATATTACTGCCAGGCTAAGCGCTGTTTTCTAAGCTTAGATTTGAGCTCATATTGTAGTGGTGTGGTGCGGTGTAGTGGTGTGGTGCCGTTGAGGGCGAGGAGGTGGCCCTCAACGGCACCACACGGCCCCAGTCTTACGATTCTGGGAGTGCCGGAGCTCCCGGCGGTCTGGGTGGTCCAAGTCCCTTGTCGTCAGGGTCAGTCATTGCCAGACTCGACTCGATGGAGGCAAAACTCGACAGTTTTGTCTCGAGTTTTGACCTAAAGTCCTGGTTCTCTGGTCTGGCTTCTGCTATTTCGAAGGCTACGGCGGACGCAGTGTTTGTTAGCATGAAAGAAATGGAGGAACTGAAGGAGAAACGGGACAATGTATGTGCCTTTGGGATTCCGATTGATGCTGAGAAGTCGGAATTGGAAGTGATGAAGGAGGCGGCGGAGGAGGCGGGTCTGGAGCCTACCTCTGTGGTAGCAGCCTGGAGGGATGCTCCCCAACGGAATGGGCCCCCTCTGGTGAAAATTAGATTGGCTGATCAACGCGCGAAGAAGCTGTTCCTAGAAGCGGCAAGAGCGCAAAAATTTCCAAATGACTGGAAGTTTCGTAGGGATATGACGTATCGGGAGAGAGAAGCAATGCGCGAAGCGGCAGCATTGCACCAGCAACGGGGTCTGATTGCTTCTGGTATGCACCCAGTGCCTGTGCCTGTCATACCCAATCGTGACCTGCCCAGCCAGCCTATCCAGTCGGTCGGTAATGCCGGCAGGCGCTCGGCATCTGCCGGAAATGGTGAAATGACTTATGCTGAATCTCTGTTCGGGTTGCCAGATAGAAACTTTGTCAACATAACTCAGCCCAATCGCCGCACTAGAAACCAACAAAATAGAGCTGGCCAGCCAGTGGTTCAGGGAAACTGAAGTTGGATTTACAGTATGAATGTCTTTATAGTATAAACCCTTACTTTTTGTCACTTTACTATTGTAATGCTAACGGTATTCTGAGTAAGAAGTCTGAATTTTCCTATTTACTTTCTACAAAGAAATTTGATGTTGCTTTAATAACTGAAAGCAAGCTTGATGATAGTATTGATTCAATAAATTTGACGGCAAACACTACTTACGATGTTTTTAGAAAGGACAGAAATCGTCACGGAGGAGGGGTTTGTATTTTTTATCAGAAGTCTCTAAATTATGATTTTCCGTCTGTAAATGAAATGATAATTAGTGAATGTATTGTAATTGACCTTATATACCGCTGTGTATCTGTGCGTTGTGTATGTGTCTACAGACCTCCCGCTGACCACATATCTTTGCAGAATGTCATAAACGACCTAAATCTAGTTTTAGCGAGTACGCCTTCCTCTTGTATTACTGTTATTTGCGGAGATTTTAATTTACCAGACATAAATTGGGATATTTTTTATACGAATAGTCAAACTAGCCAGGAATTTCTAAATTTTGTCTCTATGCATAACTTAGCCCAGTTAATAACTGCTCCGACTAGATTTAATCCTCCAAATATTTTAGATTTAGTTTTGACAACTCATTCAGGATTAGTACAATCAGTTGCAGTAACGGAGCCCCTTGGTAAATCAGACCATGCATCGGTACATTTCACCGTCAAAATTAAAAACTCTGAAGAAATAAAAACTTTTCGAAACTTTTTTGCTATGGACAAAATAAATATTAGTGCAAATTTGGCTGCCATTGATTGGGTATCCTTATTTTGGGCCCAAAATATACAGAATAATGTTATTGAATGTTTCTGGTCTACGTTTAAATCTGTTTTGTTGTCTCTTATTGATACTTATGTACCTGTTGTACAGTGTGCTGCATCAAAGTTAAATTGGCCTTCTTCGTTGCGGCGTCTGGAAAAGCTTCGGATTGATGCTTTCAAAACATGGACACGTAATATGGATTACCTTGCTAAAAGAGAGTACGATGTTTTTACTGAAATGTTTAACAGAGAGATGAAACGTTTTCTGTCACGTTATGAGCAGAGCTTAGCGGAAAGTTCTAATTCAAAAAGATTCTACAAATATGCAAATTCTAGACTAAAAAGCAGACATGAAATCCCTGTTCTAAAGTCAGCTGACGGACACAAGGTCATCTTAGATAGGGAAAAATGTAATTTGTTGAATGATTTTTTCGGTTCGGTTTATACACATGATGATGGATCGATTCCGAATGTTATACATCATGTTCAGTCTGTTTGTGACAGTATGCAGTTTGATGTTTTTGATGTGTTTGGTGTTTTGTCTTCTCTGAAACCCACTTTAGTTTCGGGTCCGGATAGCATTCCCAATATCTTTTACAAAACTTTTGCCGCAGAATTAGCTTTCCCTGTATGGTTTATCACTGACTTTTGCTACCAGCTAGGTTATGTCCCACAGGATTGGAAGGATGCAAACGTTGTACCTATTTTTAAAAACAAGGGCTCTAGAGCACAGCCAGAAAACTACAGAGATGTTTCCTTGACTTGTGGTGCCGCTCGACCTCTAGATTTCTTGTTAAATCAATCTGTTCTTAATCACTGTAAATGTAATGATGTATTTGCTGTAAATCAACATGGTTTTCTTAGAGGTAGATCGACCGTGACAAACTTATTAGAATGTATCAGTAGATGGTCATCATCTTTGGATAAAAAATTGCCTGTTGACGTTATATATGTAGATCTCAAAAAAGCTTTTAACTCATTATCACTACCTAAACTTAAATTGAGGTTGGAATCGTACGGTTTGGCAGGAAAACTTCTGCATCTACTGCTTGCTTTCGTATATGGAAGACGGCAAAGGGTCAGAATAAATGAATCTTTTTCGGAGTGGACCTCAGTTGTGAGTGGTGTACCGCAAGGGTCAGTTTCTGGTCCAACGCTCTTTCTTGTGTTTATAAATGAGGTTTTGTTGTTGCTAAATAGAGATCTTTGTACTGGATATGCTGATGATTTAAAGTTTTCTGCTGCAGGATCTGATAGACAACAAGTCTTGCAGAATGCGTTAGATCGTTTTTTGAATTGGACGTCTGAATGGCAATTAACTGTATCTTATCCTAAATCAATGGTTTTGTATATTGGTCGGAACAACGACCATGTGCCTTATTTTTTGTGGTCCTGAAGCACTAAGTGGGGTAGAAGGTTGCTCAGACTTGGGAGTGTGGATGACTTCAAACTTAAGTTTTTCTGTTCATATTAGTCGCATAGTGGACAAAGCTTACAGAGTTTTATATCTGATCACTCATAATTTTGTTTCGAATGATTGTTCTCTAAAACTCAAGCTGTATAAATCTTATGTGGTCCCAATTTTATGTTATGCGTCTGAAGTATGGAACCCATGGCTACTAAAAGACATTGAAATGATTGAAAATGTACAGAAAAGATTTACTCTTTCCTTTCAACATTTACGAAATTTAAATTACAAGGATAGATGTGCAGAATTGGATATTCTTAGTCTAGAATTTACTAGACTAGTTACTGACCTTGTTTTTGTGTATAAAGTGATATTTGGATATAATATAATTAATATGTTTGACTTTTTCGAGTTACAGCCTTGCATGCATAATACGCGTGGGCATTTACTAAAGTTGCGTTTACCAAAATCAAATTTGAATTTACGCAAATTCAGTTTCCCATGTAGGATAGTACTACCATGGAACGCTCTGCCGGAATCTATTATTTTGAGTAAAGATGTAGTGGATTTTAAAAGAAAATTGTTGTTAAATAAAAGTGTTCTGTTTCATTATGTAAAAATGTATGCTCATTGAATGTATTTTTATGTTTATTTCTTGAAACTGTTTATTGTTATAGTGTTATTTCAACGTCTATTTCCGTCTATAACGCCTGGAGTAAACGTTTTCGTTTCGTTTCGTTGTAGGCAAGCAATGAAACCTTGGACTGCTTGAAACCTGAAGAGTCCTGGATACTTGGGGTAGGAGGGGGTGGTAGTGACAGGCACAATCAATCACCGGAGGACGAAATAGGGCTGACTAAATCTAAGCGGTCCACCCTTATTCAACTGAGATGCAGCGGCCACTCCAATACAGAGACAGAATCGGTACGTATAGCAGACAGTCGAAACTGTCCAGCGAACACTTCGTCCCTGGTACGGTACCTCTGGACCATCCCTCCTCGTTGGCTTTCCTGTTGGAGGTCCCTAATGCGGTGGTGGATTTCCTACGGGGTGTGGACCGACGCGCGCGCTAAGCCGTCCCAGTCATGTTGGCTGTGCCAGAAGATCCAAGAAACAACAAGAACAACAACAGACAATTGTTGTTGTTGTTGTTGTTGTTGTTGCCGGGCTACTCAGCCAAGAGGCTATATGAGGGTGCTAACCTTTGTCTCTCCCCATCAGTCATAGCTAGTATGACTCTCGCTTCGTCGCCTGAATGCTGTCCCACAATGGGAAGCTGGAGCAGACACCTTCTTGGCCTTTCGGCTCCGGTAGTAAGACATCCATTAACTGCTCATACGCAAGGTAGAGGAGCACAGCATCTTTCGACACTCCAAGCCCCAAGCGCAGATGGGGTGGGATCAGAGACAAACCCGGAAAGTTGTGTGATCCATTTTGAGTACATGACTCGTTTGCACCCAACACTCCCTCGCAGGAGGTAGGCGGACCACATTGCAACAACAGACAATCTTTCACGCTAACTACCTCACCCACCGCAATAGCTCCTTTTATCAGAAATAGCTCGGCTATACCTGCTTACTATATCACGAAACAGTAATTTAGTCTAACACAGGCTTTGGGTTTTCGAGCTTCGGCGCGTAAACATACTGCAAGTGGGCATACACAGATGCGTACAGGGTACTGATTTAAAGAATGTTTCGCTAGTTGTGGGAGGCAGTTAGCTTGCCTAGCATTGTTCAGCAACTGATATCAGAGAGCCTACCACTCTTATCATGCATTTGTGGTATTACGTGTCTGTATTTTAGACTTGCGATCACAACCTTTGTAAAGCAGAATACAGTCCGAACTCCATAAAATTCAAGATACAGTTGTCTGCAATGTAAGACTGCTAATTAATTTGAACAAATTAGTAGAATTTGCAAAAATTGATGACGTTTTCATTTCTTCTTTTTTGCATTTAATTACTCTATATTTCATTTTATTTCCGTGTATGTTGTAACTTCACCAATCTAATTTTAGCTACCATATGCCAGAATTTCGCTTGCTGCAGCAGCCTGTGCTTATGCCCGGAAAGGTAGTTTTTGAAGAACTGACTTAGTTTTGGTTTTTAAGTCGAGCAGGATATGATTTATTGGAGGAAGGAGGCGCCCGAACCAATCCTCCACCTTCGGAAATAGTCGCCTCCCGAGATTTTTCCGGTCCTCAATTTTTGCTACATATAGACCAATTTTTCAATTTCCGGCATTGCTGTAGATTTTAATTTTGCGTTTCCATTCAAAATAAACGAAGCCCATTATCCTCAAAATTAGTTCTCCGTTGCCGCTCCCCAGGATCCTCACTCCCGAAAAATAAACTGTCTAGTGTTTGTGAAAAATAAAATGAAAAAGCAGTTTAAAAAATTGTTTGAAAATATTCGTTAATAAACCCAGATGTTTAGGTTCGACATTGGCCTTTCTGTGACCTTTCTATCATCGACTAATTTCTAAACTGAACTGAACTTTTTAGCAATTTTTATTTGGTTTTTGTGCTTTCATTATTGTATATTTTTAGACATCTGATATTCTGGTTTCGTTGGGTAATCTGTCTTCCACTTTGACACATGTGGTTCTACTTCCTGATGTAGAGCTTGAGGGCGACAACTTTGTTGAAGTACGCACTTGAGCATAATCTTGGTTTTAAGCTTGGATCTTGATAAGAGTTTTTGTCTGCTGAATGTTTAAAATAGGAGGTCCAGGTTCTGGAGTTGGGTTTAATTTCGTTAAATTCATAAAAATGACTTTCTGAAAATTAAGATTAAGATTTTGATATTAGATTAATTAGTGAGATGACTAAATTATTATTGCTTTAACTTCACAAGAGTCTGCCTCTTGAAATAAAAATTCTAGCTGAGCCTACGACTGCAAACATGTGCAATAGTTTGGCACAAAAAGGTTTATTTCTACATGCGTACACCTACATTCCTCCTTTATTTTCCGAATTTTATTGTTTTAGGCGAAAGTTCCGACCAGTGAGCTTATCCTACCCATTCGTGATGAACCGGCTGAATATGACGATTCTGCAGACAATCAGCATGGATTTAAGGATGACCCGGAGTAAGTTTCTCACCCGCCCCCCGCCCCCCCCCCCCCGTAGACCCATGTCATTTACCCAGAGGTGGAGGGGGGTTCTGGAGGGCGAACGAGGACCATTTTCTATTTTTGCGACCAACTTGTGCGTATTTTTGTGGCTGTTTGTTTAAAAATTAAATATGAATTTAAAATTAACAGATACTGGATGGTATGTCAAGTTAAACAATTAGGCAAAATGAGGGCTTGTTTTTCTCCTTTTTCTGCATCGTGCGATTACTCTTTACCGGCTTGCTGGTCCATGGCTTGTGCTCGATAATACCAAGAGTTTGTAATGGGACAAGTGAGACATTTGACACTTTTTATTGCAATAAGATTGCGAAATGCTCGACATTGCGATCGAAATATTGCGGTTAAGTACTGTGTACCTATTATCGTTGCATCTTAATGTCATGTGTGTTGATAAACTCGCAGCACTTATTGGAATTGAGAAGTTTTAGTGTCTCACCCTTCCTATTATAAAATCTTGACTTGATTGCCAGTTTCTAATTAATAGACTAACCATAGTATTTTTCATTTGTTTCTAACTTTTTACGCACGTTTTTCTGGCTTATCTTTAGACCAAAATCTGTTTGGGGAGGGGGCTTCGTGGGGGCCCCATTGATTGGGGGCATATTGTTGAAAACGTTTTTCGAATTTTTACGTTTGTTTTGTGTAAACTGTCAAAAATTGCTAAAAGTGGAACTTTCGTTAAAAGTCTGGCGATGCCGGAAAATCTCTTGAAAGTCTTGAAAGTTTAGAGTAAAATAGTAAAATTTGACAAGTTTTGGGGTTATGGGGGAGGGCGGAAGTTATGGGGGCTTTTCATTGGGGGGGGGGGTCACCTCAGTGGTGTTGCATCCTTCCCTCCCCAGTAAAAATAAGCCAGCGTTTTTTTATCCTGGATCTTTACCTGGTCCCTGCATAATAAAAAGCAACGAATTATATATCTTTGCATTACGGTTTATTGAAGCATGATGCGCGTGTAGAGTATAGTGGCTAGTGCAGTGTTTTTTAGTCTCACAATATTAGTAAATTTTATTTTCCAGGCTTTGATTTGTGGAATTTTGTAATTTGGAGATTTTAAATTTAAAATTCGAAAATTTGGAAACTTCACAACTTGCGCTCATTCGGTTTATCTTAAAGGAATTCTAGCTCTTACCATTTTTTCAGAACTTATAAAATCTGTTAAAATGGAAATTATTGTGCTGGCTTAACTTAGTTTAGCAGAGGGAAACTACTTTTTGGGCATAGTCATTTCGACGGAATTCTTGATTCGAAGTTTTTTGCGAAAACTAAACTGAATCTGAGGTTTTTGCTAATAAACGTTACCTAGTGCTAATTCTGATTATAATTTTATTGTGTTTTTTGCGATGTTGCGAAGCCTAACTCCTCTTTTAGATTTCTACTTTTTTGGCTGAAAATAACTGGTTCTGAGCACGAAAGAAAAATGAACATCGTGCAGTTTCGGTTTGTGTTGGCGCGTAGTTGTACACTGTTTATGCATTGTTTGCCTTGCTGGTGGGTACTTGACAGATAAGACTGCTGTAAGATGCAAGCTCACCGGGCGTCAGTTTCCTGCAATTCAAGTACCCGAGTTTTTAACTGACGACCTGTTATTTAATCGCTCTGCTGATTCGGGCTTGTCGTCTCCTCACGTCACACTCTTATCTATTATGTACTCTTGATTTGTGATGTACCACGACGTCGTAATAGATCAGTGCTGCTAAATTAATTAATTCAGGGAGGATGTAGTAAAGATTGCCTGTGCACTAAGCTTGATTGACGTGTCCAGCCCGGCTGAGTGAGTCAGACAAACGCTTACATAACTCCGCTGAGACTAACCTTCTGCGTCTCTTGTTTTGCTGTATACTTTTTCTGGAGTGGGATGCATTGGCTTTTTCTGGCTTTACTAGGACGGCTTTCGTGTGGGGTAAGGGGGTGGGGGCTCCAAGCCCCCTAGACCAAACAAGATACAAGCCCTACTGTAGTCAGGGGCAGTTTGTAAGGATTTGTAAGGATAGCAGTTTGTAAGGAATAATGATGTAAGGTTTGCTATTCAAAAATGGTCGAATGAAATAGGTTTTTCCACGAAAGAAATAGGTTATAGTTTCAAAACTTTTCAAAGCAGTTGCTGCTGTGTTGTTGCAGTCTGCTCTTGTTAGTTTTTCTTGAAAATTGATGCTGATTTTAATTTTTGTCCAAAATATTTTAAGCAATTGCTGCTTTGTATTGCTATTAGCGTTAGTTTTGCAAACAAGTACTTGAAGTGAGCAGAGGCCCCCTCGAAAATTTGTGTTGAAGGTACAAGTCTATCGATTCTTTGGGACAAACCCTTTTCCCAAGATCCGACCCTTTGTAATGTATTCCCGTCATGGGAGAATTTTTGTTCTCTGTGACTTTTTAAATCTGGGTTTGCAGTTTTCTTTGAAAATTTGGTTTTTAAGATGTTTTCTGCTTTGATTTGCAGTATATAAAGCAAAATGTGCTCACTCGCTGTGCAAAGAAAACTAAGAAAATTCTAAAACACGCAACTGTTGAGCCTTTTGGTGCACGACGATTAATTTAGTTTAAAATTTAAGGTCTGCAAGCCTTAAGTTCGTATTGGCAGCATTTTTGCCCATTTCCTTAATCCTTTGTTGCTTTCTGGTGAGGTTTCTTCCCTCGGATGCTTTTTTCGCTTAGGTTGTGGTTTTTAGTCCTAATGATGTTTGTCTGGATTACATTATTGGATAGGCACGGCTCTACTTGTCTTGTACTTTGGAAACGAGTTGCATGCTACGTTTTCGCAATTGTTGAAGTTTTTGCATGGGTTTTTTGCCTGTGTGCTTCGGAATTCGGTTTGCGTGTGACCGCGACCTTGTGGGATTTTTGCTGGGTAATCTAATCTTTGCAGCTTCATGGTGGCTTGTCCTAGTTTTTGGAATTGTATTTTGAAAACTGTCTACCAGGGTTGAATTTTTTCTACCACCAGGGAAATTTTTTCGAAAAACTTACTAGTTTTCCCGTATTTTTGTGGGTTTCAAATTGCTGTCAGAAATTTCGTAGTTTATTGGAAAAAGCTCTCGAAGGAAAAACTTGTTTGCCGGTGGTTTTTTCCGGTGCCTACCTCAGCTGTCAGCTGTATTTTAAGTAGCTTGCTGCATAATATGTAAAGCTAAAGGCTGACCAAAAAATGTAGAAAGGGAAATTGTTTTCTTTCTTTCTCATAAGCGCTTCAAGGTAGCTACCCTAAGGTATACATATATCTTCTATTTACATGGGCCGTGTTTTATGCACACCCAAAAAAGTTGAAATTTCGTGTATAGGACTTTCGGGAAAGGGACATTTTCTTGAAAAAATAGCATGTTCCAATCTTTCTGGACATATAAAAGCAGCACCCTTTGAAATCGTACGTGAAATTTCAAAAATCAAATTTTCACGAAAAGAAAAATGTCATCATTCCGGTTGAGAAAATTTAATATATACTCAAAGGCAGCTATCTTGAAGTGCTTTCGAGATATAAAGAAATCAATTTTGCTTTCTTCAGTTCTTGCTCAGGCTTTAGAAAAAATTGCTTTGGTAAGGTTTTCCTAGTCCATCCTATGCCTTGACATGGTCTGATTTCTTTAGGTTTCTGCAGGTCTTGTGCATGCTTTCTGTTTACATATCCATACTTGTTTGCTTTTGACGGCTGCATGATTACCGAATTCTAATTGTACATAGGCTGCTGCAACCTCCAACAATGTTTTGTTCAGTAGTTTATAAGTGTCGTCTTGTACGTAACTGAATAATTGTGTCCTTTTTTCTGGCCGACTTCTTTTATTGTACCTTCCGTCCTGAGAGGTTTATTATTTTGTTGTCTGTTTTTCAGTGTTGTTATCTTTCGAAAGGGTCACAAGATTGGCATCAAAATTCCGGTCACTCCGCCCAATCGTTCTGATGATCTGTGGGTAAGAAAGAGTTAAAATTTTAAATTTAAAAATTTTAGAAAAAGGTTAGTTCTTGTTGTAAGAGTCCGTTCCTCAACCTTATTTGAGTTTTTCAATTTTTTAATTTATTATTGTATCCATGGGCGTAGATAAGGGGGGGGGCCCCGGGCGGGCGCCCCCCCCCGAAGCACCTTTGCCCCCCTGTAAATTTTGCCAGTGGAAAAAATTTTTAAGCTCGCGCGCAGCGCGAGCTTCTGCGCCAGTTTTTGCTGGAACAGTAGTCTGAAATATATATAGGTTTCAAGCCTTTAATTTTTCAAAAAATTTGCTCGCTCTGAGTCAAATACAGATGACGTAGATGTAGATGACAAATGTAGATGACGATTTTGTGCGAAAGTTACCGGAAAAATAGGTTTAAAACGTAATATTTCTGAAAATTTTCTACTGGGGGCAGCGCTCCCATACTCCTGATTGTGCGTTCTTACTCATATTGCTAACTACTATGACAACTTGATATTGATTACTTCGTTTTCCTAAAATAAATGTTTCTCTCTTTAGTCTTGCAGATGTGGCACTTAATAAAGAAAGTGCTCAAAATTATTCCTCAGGGAGTGTAAATATGAAAAATTCTGCAACTTCGAGGGGCTCCGCCCCCAGACTCCCGCGGGTCCTATTTCTTCGCGACATTTGGTTTCTCCACAGCGCTTCCACGCGTACAATGCTAGCTCTCAGATTATTTGCTGATCTGAAATAAAAAGTGCATTGAAAAACTGCTTTCAAGTCTGAAATATCAAAAATTCTCAACTTCTGTGGATTCAAAAGCAATTCCTTTCAAAAAATTTAGAAAGTTAAAAATTTTCAACTGGCATTAAAGAATTATATATATAAAGTTTCTCTACCAGTTTTTGGTGAAAATCAGAAAAATGTCAGCTTTAATAATCAAGCCATTTTTGGTGAAAATCTGAGAAAATTTCTCAAGTTTAGATACTAATTAAGAATTAAAGCTGCTGAACCCGTTTTTGGTGAAAATCTGAAAAACTCAATTTTACTTATAGAAATATTGAAAGCTGATTGTGGGTCGAGGTAAAAAATTGCACAATTTCGGGGAAAGGGGGTCGGGCTCCGGACCCCCCCCCCCCCGACTTGCCGAAAATCCGCCCCCCCCCCGAAGCAATGACCTATCTACGCCACTGATTGTATCCCATGTATACTTGAACTCTTGTTCTTCTAACGTAACGATACAAAGGGCATGTTGAAAGTTCTAAATTGAAGTTAAATTTATATTTGGAAGCAACCTGAGTATTAATCCAAATTTCGAAAACTTTTTATTAAATAAAAAATTAAATTTGAATAAAAATTTCTTGTCTGTATCTGGTGCTGTGACCTCTTTGCCCTCCTATAATATGACAGGTTTTTTAGCAATGTTCACTGTAATTTTCAGATTCAATTCATCATGAAGTATGACTATGTCAACACACTGTTTCAAATTACTGGCGAACAAAAGGAACCGGACATTGTCTGGCTTCAGCAGAAGGTGAAACTGAATCTGGGTCGAATTCATCGCGATTCCAGTGTAGCCGCGCCTCTGCAGCCTCCTGCTCAGGCTGACCCGCCTACGGCCTAGGAAAATGCCCAGACCACCGCTTTAACTTATTGGCTTTTCTTGTTGCACCCTTTACGGATGATGGACTTTATTTATCTGTGGTTGTGCTCAACAGTCTTTTAGATTTAATTGGGCGTAAAATGTCGTGACTGTTTTGCAGGATACTTTCTACAGAGGGGGCCGGATTGGGTTCCCCACGAAATCGTCCTCCTCCGTGGCATTGCTCCTTTAGGATTTTTTCGCTGTTAAAATTTTTGTCAAAGATAGACGAATTTTCAAAAAATTTCCGTGTTCGCCGGAGATTTTCTTGGTTTTGAGAACTTTTTGTGTTCTTCTCTATGCAAAATATGCCAAAAATACTAATTTTTGGCTCTTTATGCCAAAATTAATCTTCCCCCTCACATGAAGCTGCCGGAAAAGGTCCCCAAAAATTCCCTGGTTTTGTTGCGGCTTCGGATGCCTTCCAAACTGTGAATACTCTGAATCTGAATTGTGATGAAAGTTGTAGCTTGAAACTGACTTATAATTGATCTAATTACGAACTAGTCAAGCAAAAGAAATTTTCTGGGTTTTGTTGCCTCGCATAATCGTGAAATTGTATACATATTGTATCGTTATCGCTGTTAAACTATATATCTAGTGTTGTAAGTCTATCCATCGTTTCCTGTTTTTCTTATTGTAATATTAACAAATTTGGTTTGTTTCTATCTGTCCTTTCTTCCTTTCCTTCAGTAAGATTCCAGCATCTACTAAATTTTTTATTTTTTCTGGTCTTCCGTTTTTTCACAAATGAATGTAAGAAAGCCTGAATTTTGAGCGAAAAATTGTTTTGTTACCCCGTTTCTTTATTCAAATCATTCACGATTTTAAGGATCATGAGAATGCTCTGTAAATATTGTCGTGTTATTATTGCAGTTATTTATTTTGTTAATTGTACGTATATTTAATGGCATGCGTTATGGTGCAATGTTTTATGCTGCTAACTTATTGTTATCAAGTTTATTTGCTGATTGTAAGTAAAATCTTTATTCCCCAATCTCTTGTGTTTTACTAATGGCATGTAGGTAGACTAGATCTTCTGTTTGGCTTAATGTTTTGGAACAAATTTGAGCTTTTTCGGGGTTTATGAATATTCTTCTGCGATCCAGTTACTGTCCAATAACCGGTTGATGTTTTATGTCGGGTTTTTGGGTTCGAATCCCATATAAGACCGCTTTTATTTTTCGTATACGGCTCTGAATTCTGTGGGTGTCGTATGCCAGTGCCGTAAGCGCAGAGGTAGGGGAGGGCAAGGTTTGAATTCCTCCTCTTCTAAGTCAATTTTTCTGAAACTTATTGGATTTTGGTCAACATTTTTGGTAATTCGAATGCCTACCAACTATATAACCAATTTAAATGGTTTGTCTTTTGCGAGCATGAAAATGGTCCAATCCTACCCTTAATCTACTGATCTGCTTCGAAGAAATATGCGTATATATTTAACATTCATACAATTGCAGGATGCAACTGTCTGATATTTTGGTGCAGATGGGTTCACAATACTGCTGAGACAGTAACCAGAGTGTGCTAGCCTGCAGAATTTTTTTAATTACAGTGCTCGGACAGTTCCTGCTTTTCCCACTTTTTTTCCTAGTTTAGGTCAAAAATTAAAAATACCTATTTTTTCCTACTTTTTTCCAATGAAAGACGAAATCGGCCTCATTTGACAGAAAATTGTTCAAAAAATCGCTGACTTTTTGGTATTTGGAAATAATCTGCAACTTGTTTTGCTATATTCCTTACAATAAGGGAGATAATCGAACTTAAAAATTTGCAGCACCAATCCCAATTGACTAAATTTCGCCGGCTTTGCCAGTTTCTGTCGTAAAATTTAGATTTCATAAATCTTACGGTAGAGTGCTATTGGCTTGGACACGTTAGCTTAGCAAAAAAGTGGGATCTTATTTAAGGTGCTGGTATCCTTTTGTGCAGTGCTTTTGTGGTGATTTTTAGAACCGCTATAACTTTCGCAATTTTGGGAGTTGGAAAACGCTTTATACATCGTTTTAAAGCTTATGATCTGTACATTCATATGAGCTTACGAAACTAGCAAAATTAGCAATAAAATAGCAAAAAGTTTCTCTCATGCTGACATCTGACAGGAGAAATATAGACCAAAAATATTTGAACATCGATTTCTCAAAACTGTAAAATCGGCTAAAATTTCTTGTGCCACGATATGAAGGACATGTGGGCCGAGGGACATTTTTTGGATTTGGCTCAACATGTCTTAATGCTCCAGAAAATCCGGCAATGTGCGGTGACACGAAATTTTGCAACGTTGTATTCAGTTTTCTCACAAACGGAGACGTTTTAGCTCAAACCGAGAAAAACGTCCCTCCGCAATAGGGCGAATTTTCATCCAGTCAAAACTCAGACAAAGCCATTGGGTAGTTTTTGAGAAATCGATGTTCAAAACAAAATAATCGCAGTTTTGACAAAATGGTTTTTCGGTAACTTTTCGGTAACAAACCAACTTTCGGTCAGTGGTCCGTGAATTTGACGTCCCGTTAAGATGTGGAGGTCACTCTCATTCTCGTAGAAATTACCAATTTGCTAAACGCTATCGAAATGTTTCTACAACTCTTCAAATATATATAAGGTTTTAATTTTATGGAGGAAGGTATAAATGCCATGCCCAAAATTTGCTCTATAGCTCAAATTTTGTATCGTGGGCCGGTGGGATACATGGACTTTGCCTTGCCTACTTGTATTCAAAATTTCAAGGTCGTTAGATCGTCTCTATCGCCGAAACTGGAGATCACGACTTCAACTTGTAGACACTTACATGATCGTTTTTAAAGGCTTCAAGACAAATTAAGAATTGATTGGGCCTTACGGAAAATCTGGATAATGACGTTCTGTTGAAGACAAAATTAGATAACTTGCCTGCAAAATCGATTATGAAGCCTGAAAATTCCTACTTTTTTGTTAAAATTCCTACTTTTTGTTCCTACTTTTTCCTACTTTTTTCCTATTTTTCCAAAAGCGTCATGTCCGAGGCCTGTAATTATATACAGTGGTAGTTGCAAAAATGGGGGTCCCTTTTTGGCTTATTTTTTAAATTTATGTAATGTAGAATATGCAAGTAAGAGCAAGAGTTAAAGTTAGAGAGCCACGCCAAAGTTCAAAAAATATTAGATACCCTTAGCAACTAAGCATTGTAATATCATCAAATATCAGCCAGCATTCAGGGTTAAGGGTTAAGTTGTCCCATATTCGCTTCCGTTCTCTGTACATGCCCTCAAGGGCACATTACCAAAATTTTCAATTTTGTAACTGAGCGTGAATCACTGCCGTATTGATTTCGAACTCTAATATTTTGTCTTGTGTTTATTAAGATCTTATGTCAGAGTATGATAGGCTGATATATTGTATGTAGAAACAAGCTAACTCCATGAGTCGATTTTGAACCAAAATAGCCCCCTCCCACATCTTAATTAGTATCATTTTCTTTTATTCCTAAAACTTCGACGAAAATTCTCCAAGCTACAGCGGTTAATGGATGTTTTAGATTATAACTTCACACTATGTCAGCTCAGGAGCAAGTGTCCACGATTGTGGCGTCAACACCGGCTCACAAAGATCAGATTGACAAGTAGGTAATTTATGCCTAAAGTAGCCGTTTTTAGCAATTTTTGGCACATTTTACACATAAAAACAAAAATCTAGAATTTTGCAAAAATATGCCCGCATTTTGGGGCCCCCATCATCGACCCCCCCCCATGCAGGCCCCCCATAGAAATCTTCGTCTTTCTGTGATGATCATCACGTTGTGATGTCTAGTGCAGTACATAAACAACATAAGGTAGTATACAGAGTGGACAAAAGATTCTTTACAAAATAATGGAGAAGAATCGATACCCCAGAACCCTTTTTCTTGTCATTTTTATTTTTATATCAGTTGAATCATACCTTTTGTCTCGTACAATTAACTTATCAGTGATTTGCGTAGTTTTGATGATTTTGGGTGTGTCTTAATTCATATAGTTTTTAACAATGATTTCTTTCTTGTTTGTCTTTCAGACTTAAAAAATTGCTGGAGGAAGTGCTGCGCTCTGATGCTTCAGTCTTGGCTGGGAATCTACGTAGTTTTGTCGATGGAGGTAAGGCTAGATGAAAGGTAGCTCAGTCAAAACGGATTCTGAAATTATGTCAGAATTCGATTTCTTTCGTGCTCTATATATTTCTTTCTGGGGGTGGTGTACGACTTCATTTCATTTATTTTACAGATTGCAACAGAATTATATAATACGTATTATATGGCCACAAGAATGCGTATGGCCATTTCTGCAATAGTATACAAGATGTTTTCTCAGGAGGGGGTACAAAATGACCTACACATATACTAATTTTTGACAGTTGTTTGTCAAAAAGTCCCTCTCCAAAATGTCCCCTTCCCCCTCCCCTTGGGTTCGGGGGAAGCCTCTCGGCATTTCCCCCTATAAAAACATCTCTAAAAATGCCTTGGTATAGGGTATAGGACCTGTTCGTATCATGTGTGTCATGTTCATGTATCATAATTTTTTGTTGAATCATCAACGTTTTATTCTGTTGTTATATACCTAACAATTTCAGTTTTTTCAGTTATTTCCATGTATATATACATATGCAATTTCACAGAAAGCAAATCAGTTTCCTGTCTAAATTTTTGTGATCGCTTCTAGGTCATCACTCGACTCATACAAAAGGTATATATCAATTTGCTTATTTGCTAATCTAGGTTCCTATTATTATTACGTATATATATACTTTGCTTTTTACAGTTATCAATGAGAATGTCAGTTTGGTTGTGTCGCGACAGATTCTGGGCGACTTGGTGACACACCTTCCCAAATTGCCGGACCCGATTGCCAAGGATGTCTGTCTGCAGATTCTCAGTACGGTTCAGCCCCGGATTATTTCCTATGAGGAACAGGTGGGAGTTGAGTCTCAGGCTTTTTTGAGCTTTCTAAAAAAAATAGAAATTCTGAAGTTTATAGGGTGCTTTGAAGTTTGAACCTGTATGCTAACAAGATATATATATATAGATTTTTCACTAATAGTTTCGTTGTTATTTGAATGTTGTTTCCTTCCACTGTACTGTACAGTAACATTTATATATTCCCTCTTCAATTTAATGTAACAAAATTTAGTTTGGTTTATGTCGTTACATATGTTCTGCTTCTGTGCTAGGACTTTCTGTTATAAACATTTTTATTTTCGTTTTGTTTTGTTCCTTTTTTTCTTCAGTTTCTTCGGCTTTTGTCCTCTCATTGGAAAGTCAAGTGATTTCCAATGAAATTTCATCCGAAATTTTAAAATGTCATTCTGAATTTAAGGATTTCCTAGTATTTCTTCTTGTCAAAAACTAAGGGCTACTCTTCACTTTGGGTCCGTTTCCGCATGTTTTTCGGCCAGGCGTTCCAACTCGGCTAAGCGGCAAGCTGGAAAAGAAATACCTTGGTCTGCGTTGATTGGAAAACATTTGTTCTAAAGCCTCTCTAAATAAGCTAATTCTATTTATTTGAGAGATTAAATTCAAAAGTTTTGAATAACCTTTTTCAGCCAGCTAATTTTCGTCGTTGTGTTTTTAGGTTGGCTCTGTTCGACAGTATCTGGCGTCCATTTATGAGCGTGAAGAGAACTGGACTGAAGCGGCCAAGGTTCTGGTGGGAATTCCTTTGGAAACGGGTCAACGGTATGTATTAATTTGAAGCCTTTCTTTGACAATTGTATCAGTGTAAATTGTAATCGTTTTAAGCCAGTGCCAGACATAATTTCTTGGGGGGGCACCCCATAACAGTACGAGAGGCAGGATTTTTAGGGGCGAACCTTTTTCTAAAAAATATGTTAAAGTAGCGCTATTTTTGTACCCTACACTGTAATCGCAAATATTGGCAGATTTAATGGTCAAAAGGCAAAAACTGAGTAAAACTTTAGAAAATTTGGGCTTCTGACCAAAATGTGGTACCAGTGGGGCACCCTCTGGTTTGGGAGGGGGTCGTTTATGCCCCCCCCCTCACTACCACTAGAATAAGCCCAGCCGCATTCTTGTTTGGAGAATGTCAGTTGACTTTTAGGATTTTGCTACGCTTTTCTCTGTTAATAGCTCAGTGTTTGTTTTTTTGTTCCGGAGTTTTATTGTTTGCCTTTTTTCAGGCAATATCCTCCGGAACAGAAGATGGAGATCTATGTCAAGATCGCCCAGCTGTATCTGGAAGACGGGGACTCGGTGGAGGCTGAGGCCTACGTGAACCGAGCCTCCCTCCTTCAGGCTGATGTTAAACTGGAGCCCCTTCTGATTAGATATAAGGTTGATAATATACTGTGGAAGTTAAACTAAAGGAAATTGTATATTACCTAGAGGAAATGAAAGAGAGTCTGTTGGCGTAATGCTTGGTGTTCTGGTTGTATATTCCTAGATTTGTAATACCCATTTTAATTGGTGGTATTTAATTATAGCTAATTTAATTTAATTTAATTAATTTAAGTTAATTTAATTATAGCTGGTATTGGTATTTAATTAGCTCCTACCATTTTAGGTAAAGTATAACCCATTTTGTGTTTGCTAGCTTTTGCAATCCTTTCTGCTGCTCTGTTGTCACTTAAAATTATACATCAATATTGATGCCTATTACCAAAATAAAATAGTGGCAAAGGAATGCTGTAGCAAGGGTTTACCATTTGACTTTGCCGAGATAGCAAAGTACTAGCAGCACTCAGGAAATTCTTCGATGAACTGTTGGTTCGAAACTCCAATCTTTCTGGAAATCCCCCTGAGCAAGCGACTAAGCGCATATCGGCTACCGTGACCGACCACGCTAATCCCGCTTTTCAAGCTTAGTTTAATGCTTCAAATAGCTGCCTTCCTTGTTCCATGGAGTACTCATTCGTAGCTGTATGACAGTGAAACTATCCATACCCCCTTTTATGGTTGCAAATATATCCTTTTAATTTCTTCTGATTTTGACTTTTTTGGCTTTGTTCTAGGCTCAGTACGCAAGGGTGCTGGACTACAGACGAAAGTTCATCGAAGCAGCGCAACGCTACTATGAGCTCTCCTATAAGATGGTTGTGGAGGAGACGGAACGACTGGTTGCCCTTCGAAATGCCCTTCATTGCACTGTGCTGGCCTCTGCTGGTCAGTGGAGTGGGGGAAGGGATCGGGGTTAATGAATTGTTGTTGCAAGGAATACATATATACGTATTTATGAAAAGTTTGCGTAGGTTACAACAAGAAAATGTAAAAAGAAAAAGCTTTTCCCTGTTTTTTCTGGAAGATTGGGGTTTTGTGAGGAGGTAAACAAAACTCATATGTTGACTAACTCTAGCTATGGTTACTCTTGAAAGGTCGTAGAACGAAGTAGTTGTAGTAGACTGTTGTTCTATTGCTTCGTTTATTCTTATAAATTCTTATGCGATTTCTGCTAGAACGATTCTCGGGAAAGCATTGTAACTGACTTTGAATGTCCTTATTTGGAGCTCTTATGTATGACAGCGCACCAGCTATCGAGTAAATGCTGTGAACGTCCTTGGAGAAGTTGAGTTTCACTTAGTCGTTTCATTTAGAGATTTTTATCGGTTTACTTTGTTTAGGCCAACAAAGATCTCGCATGCTGGCTACTCTGTTCAAGGATGAACGTTGTCAGCAGTTATCTAGTTATCACATTTTAGAGAAAATGTAAATAGTTACGTTTTTTCTTACCTTTGATTGGCCTGCTTTCACTGTTTATCAGACAGTTTTAATGCACTAATCAACGTAGAGTTGTATAACATGGTTACAAGAGTAATGATTATGATGCCACCGTTTTTACCTTAGAATTTAATGTGGGGGAGAATGTTATTTTTATAGTATATACGTATTGTTGTGTTTTAGGTATCTTGATAGAATTATTCGTAGTGATCAGTTGAAAGAGTTTGCTGCCCAGTTGCAGGACCATCAGAAGGCCCGAACTGCCGACGGTTGGTTCAGTTGTTTTTTGTTTTGCTGTCTGCAAATCAACCCATATTAACATTTTCAAAACCAGTGCTTCACCTGTGATAATTTCAAATTGTTCAAAATAGTTTGAATTACTAGATCCTATCACTTTTACAGTGCGGAACATTATTGTTGCCTACAGTAAAATGTAATTAATTAAAAGTAAATAAAAACTACTTAAGCTAATTAAAAATAAGTCAAGCAGTATACCTATCATTAATTTTAAATTTTAAAAATTAAGTAGGATTCTGTTGGTTAGTACAATTATTGTTCTCGGTTTCTAGGATGGACAATTCTGGAGCGAGCTGTAATGGAGCATAATTTACTGGCAGCCAGTAAACTCTACAATAACATCAGCTTTTCTGAGTTGGGAAATCTGTTGGATATTCCTGCTGGAAAAGTATGAATATACTTATGTGCAAGGGTTAGTGGTTAAGAGACCCCCACACACCCTTCAATATGGAGTGACTTTATCTTTAGGCCTTGGGGCAAGCATGTTATGTATTTTCTGTTATATTCTGTGGCGTGGCTTTCGGTGAAGTATTTTTGAACACTGATGTGCTCTGTGGGTGGACTGGCAATTTGTAGAATCTTACGCTGGTTTCCAGCATAATAGACGGCGACCATAATTGTTTGTTCTCGGGTCGGGGGGGTTGTAGGGGAGGTTCGGTTTTCACCCCCTACACAGGACGTGCCCACCCCTCTAAAATACGGTTTTTGACAAATTTTTGGCTTTTCGATGACGTGTGTCTAGAACTTTGCCTCTTGTACATGTCTAATGGCGACTCCATTTAAATTTTTGTACGTTTTGATTGATTGTGTTTGTTATGGTGAATTGTCTAGGCAGAGAAGATAGCCTCTCAAATGATTACAGAGGGTCGAATGAAGGGTCACGTGGATCAGCTGGATTCTACGGTTCATTTTGCGGGTAACGTTTTGGGATGTTTTTCAGGCCTCCTGATGATTTTGCACTTTTCTGAACATTTTGTGAGTCCGATCTGATCCATTGCAGACAAACGTGTAGGGTTTTCAGTAGCATACAAAACGCCGTTTGAACTATTTGACCTGGTGTGAATTTGTGGTGTGGCAGTAGTTATTTTGGAATTGGCGTTATTGTTGGTCATTTTCTTCTTTCCTATGTTTTAGGTCAAGACGTGCTGAAGAATTGGGATAAGCAGATTCAGAGTCTCTGTATGCAGGTGAATCAGATTGTGGAAAAAATCAGCGCCGCCCATCCCGACTGGAGTGTCAAAATTATGGACGAAGATATGACGACGGCCACTTGATACAAACATTTATTTCTCATTAAAAATTGCATTGATGTTACAACAAGAGTATGTAATGTCTGTAACAGCTTCAAAAATTTGAATTTTTGCTATTACGTACTCGTGTGCTACTATCAAGAGTGTATAATAGTAAGAGTGTGACACTCTTACACTAGCATGTACAAATGATGCTAGGTATGCTCGGTGCGTTAACTCGGGACCCCCCCCCGGAACTTCCGGGGGGGGTCCCATCTACACGCTTTCATATAAGCGTGTGTCTGCTCGCTGAATGGCCCATTAGCCACGGCTTATTGTAGGTAATTTATTAGGTATTTTAATTAATTAATTATAACTTTAATTAGTTTAGAACAATCAAAAAAACTAATTCGACAACATTGTAGCATTTTTTCCGCTCTTTCCAATGATATAAAAATTGTTGCACACTACATTCCTACGAATTTTTGTTTTGTGCAACAATTTTTATATCATTAGAAAGAGCAGAAAAAATGCTACAAAGTTGTCGAATTAGTTTTTAGTTATATTAACCTAATTAAAGTTATAATTAATTAATTAAAATAACTAATAAATTACCTACAGTGCGCATAAGGCCATAATGGGCCAATCAACGAGCAGACACACGCTTATATGAAAGCGTGTAGATAGTGCAAAGTGGGACCCCCCCCCCCGGAACTTCCGGGGGGGGGGTCCCGAGTTAACGCACCGAGCATACCTAGCATGATTTGTTTATGCTAGTGTAAGAGTGTCACACTCTTACTATTATACACTCTTGCTACTATTAATTTCGTGCTGAACAGTCTGTGGATATGCTAGTGTTTTGATTATTTTGATCGTATTATGTACAGTTCTTATATACAGGTTCAGTTGTCTTAGGCGAAAGCTCATATGAGCTCCGTGAAAGGATTTTCGTTCAGTTTTTTTTTGTTGATTTGTAATGGAAGCTTAATAATTTTGGACCAGTAAAGATGTTGTGTTGTTTTTACAGGAATATAGAACGTTGGGCCATGACGCCAGCTCTGGCTTAGTTTTAGGGGGGGGGGGTGGGTGGTGACGCCCCCATTCGGCGACCTTCTCCCCCCAATCGAGGAGCCCCCTCCCATTAAATGCCGCCCATAAATTACGACCCCCCCATAACCCAAACCCCCAAAATTGCCAAATTTTACCATTTTTTCCCTAAAATAAATTTTCCGGCTTCGCCGAATTTTTAACGAAATTCTCACTATTTTAGCCTAAACACCACTTAAAAATTAAGCATTTTTTAGCTATTTTTACACGAAAAACCCACAAAAATTCGAAAAACTTTTCGAAAATATGCCCCCCCATTCTGGGTGATCCCCCCTCCATCGATGGGGGGCCATGAAGCCCCCCCTCCCATAAATTTTGGCATCAAAATAAGCCAGCAGCTGGTACGGAGAATATCCGCTGCATGCTAACAGCAACAGCCGACCTCCCCCATAAATTAGTTCCCGTAATATAACGCCTTTTTGTTATCGTGCAAAAGCTCAGATCACAGTGAATCTATCTAATTTTATACATTGGCTCTCTCCTGTTCGGGCTAAAGGCTTTTTACGTAGTGACTGCAGGCAGACTTTTTCATTATAGCATTACATTCATTATAAGTGAATCTAATCGTATCCGTTTTGAGCTGTTAAATGAGGATATGCCAGTGCTGAATTTGTACCTTGATCAAGTTTACGTCCAGAAGTTGTATTCAGATTGTACTGCATTCGAGTTACGACGCGTACTTGGATATCTTGGAATAGGATATATACGGCAAGTGCAAGACGGTAGCATCCTCTGCAACAAACACAGCACGTAGGTTGGAACTCAATTGCAAAGCAACAGAATTTTAGCTGAAGCTTTGTCTGTTTACATATACAGGTATAGAATTACCTTCTTTCAAATCCAGAGAACGTTTACATTTAGCTGAAACCATCATTTACTCAAATTTCATTTCCTTAAATAATAGCAATAATATTCAAAATGTTTCAATTAGTTTTGAGTGGATCTAAAATAATTTTCTAACAAATCTGGAGTATGGGGATGTTAAGGCATAGATTTAAGCTTATCCTAAAAATCATAGTTTTATTAGGCTGTATTGGGCTATTGGTCCATGAATCTATTCCACTTGTTGGCTTACTTGTGGATGAGAAAACCGTTTCAACATACAGTTTACATGACGAAGGAGAAAATAATCAAATTTTTCATGAAGTAACCATCTGTTTTAACCCGATTTTTGACTGCATTCGAAGCAACTGCCTTCCCATACTGTCCCAAAGTGACATGAAAAATGAAAATGATTTTCTAGGAAAGGCACTGTCAACCTATCTCATTAAACCACAATATTTGCTGTATAAACACAATTTTTCCGCAATATTCAACTATCTGAAAAATTCAAATCAATCAATTAGTGATTATATCGATTCCAAAAATTACTACCGACTAATGGATTATTATGCAGATATTCTTAATATCAGCTATGTAACTGCTAGTGATAACAAGGTCTATAATCACGTTATCAAAGGCAGCAAACTGTTTACGCTTGCTGGAACGTCTTTAATGGAAGATTTTATGCCGATTTTTTGTGTTAAAATACCAGAATTCGTAAATCTGAGCGAATTCGAAATTGACAGAACCAGAACCCGACAAATCTATGCGGACGGTTCCACTAGGCCGTTACCGTTATCATTACACATGTATAAGTTTAAAATTCCCCAGTCTAAATTTTTGTATCTTGGATTTTATCATGGCCCCGAAATTGAATACATTTCGCCTGATTCGTTTCTAATGATCAGTCGATTATCGGCATTTAAGTCACTCCCACTTCAAGTGACGGTCAATAACTACAGTTGGATCAGTTTAAGATCTCTTCCTTGTAAGAAATACGACGGTAAGTCACTGAATACACACATGATTACAAAACAAAATTTGTAAGCATTTTAGATGTTACACTGCCCTGTTATGCTAAAAATTCTCGACTTCTTGTCTTAACATCGTTGGTCGAGAATTTGGTCAACTAGATGACAAATACAAATTCACAGTAATAAAAATTGAAGTCTCTTATAACTAAAAAGTCCTAACTTATATATGTGTGATATATATGTATCTTTTAAACCTAAATACATTGTTCTATTATTTTAGCAGTCTATCCGGTAGGATTTGCAACTTCAAAATGTGAATATGTGTGCGATGAACACCTGTTTCAAAAGCTCTACAAATGTTCCACTGCTATAAATAGGGCAATGTTTAGCCATTCCTTGAAGCAATTTGCAGTTGGCAATGTGCCAGCTTGCAATATGTACGAACTGGATTCGAAATTTACAAACGAAACTGTTAAGTACTATACAAAAGAATGGAAACAGTGCCAGAATCAAGAGCAATGTTTTCAGAGAAGAATTTGCGATGAAGTCAAATTTTCCTGGACCCAGTCCGCTGCTGTTAGCGAAGACATGAGCCCCCATGTAACCGCAACCAATGGTATGTAATTTCCAAATATTTCGGATTTTATTTTTAATTAATACCTACTTTAAATCCGTTTTACAAAACGATAATATGTCATCAGAGCGCTAAATTTAACGATCTCCATCCCCGCATGTTGGATACATAAAGGGAACAGTTTAGAGTCAACGAAACCTAGCCATTTTATGCTGCAGATCAAAATAAAATAACGCCTAAGACTCCAAAACCCGATTCTGTTGAATTTGTAGAGTTAATGATTTTTGACACTTCATTCTTACTGGATGAAGTATAAATTTATCCGAACACATGAGCTACGCCGTATACAAAGAATACATGATGAAACTATGAGTGTGGCTATATATACATGAATTAGAATTTAAGAATTAGCTCTAGCCAATAAAAATACGTTTTGATTACGACATTATAAACTAGAAAATTTCATTTTTTATTGCGGATAGGTCAGAATCAAACAGGCAACTTCAGAAACCTTCCGTTTAACTTTTAAATACATTCGTAGTGACCCTAATTCGCACAAGTGACCCTAATTTAACAATTCATCGGGGGGAAAATTGTTAAACAAATCTGTTAGTTACACCCATACATGTGCTTGGAGGGTTTGGGGAGGGGGTGCAACTCACACCCGCCCCCCAGAAATAGGATTTTCCGGTTATTTTGGGCAAAAAACGGAAAGATCCTGTTTTCCTCACCCGGGTTTTCCGGCTCACCCTCCCCCCCAGAACTTCCCCTCCTGCACATGTCTGGTTACACCTGTGGTGTGGAAAAGTGGTCGTTAAGTGTAGGTAATTCTCGTTAAACAGTGTTACCCAGTCTGCTGTATATTTTGACCTCAGGAAACATCCGTTTCTCGATTCTATTTGGCTAGCTGTAGTAAAAGATAGAAAGCTGTATTGTAAAATAACCAATTCTGTAAGGGTCAATTTCTTTAAAGAATAAAAGGTCGGATTAAACGGATTAAAAATCAGCCGCATTAAAATTTTAATTGCTGTTTCTTTAATGCTGGATTAAACAGATTAAACAGATTAAAATTAATTCGTTTAATCCGACCATTTGCAATCCGCTGATTAAACGAGTTATGTTAATCCATTTAATCCGCCATTAAAGCAACAGCCATTGAGAATTTTAATTCGCCAATTTTTAATCCGTTTAATCCACGTAACTGCACGAGGATTAAAAACTAGTTGAAAATGCCGGCGGCGGATTAAACGGATTAAAATTAATCTTTAAAGAAACGGCGATTAAGCGTGTCGGATTAAAATTAACTCGTTGGTTTTTGTGACTAAAAAACAAGATTAGATTAAACTTTTAATCCTAGGTGTCTTAAAAATAGGATTAAATGTAATCCGTTGAACTCGGTTAACAAGCTGGATTAAATTTTAATTCGTTTAATTCGAGGTGCTATTTTTAATGCGGATTAATTTTAATCTAATCCGTTTAATCTTTAAAGAAATAGGGCCGTTTGAATTTACTCTACCGTTTCTACCCATCATTCGACGAAACCTAGCTCTCTTATGCTGCAGGTTATAGACGATATCTCAAGACAGCACGGAAAAACGACTGAGAATTTACACAGAAGTAACAACGTTTTTGACACTTCAGTTTGTTCAACTGAAGTAACCGATTTTTCCGTACACATTTAGCAAGCTATGCGCACGCGAAAGTCCCTAGGCATAAAATTGCTTCTTTGTATCTCGTAAAGATGTGTGCATAGCGCCGTTGGTTTTTGCCGCCGCCTCCACCGAAAAAGAATCGAAAATAGTTTTTAGATTCGGATTTGGTTAGTCCAGCACTAAATAAAGTTGTACGTTCTGTATTAAGGGGGGGGGTCGCGAATTTTCGACCATCTCCGATTTTTTCATTTTAACATATATATTTTGTAGTCCCCATAGGTCCCCAAAACAAGACAGTTGCGTTTGTTGCAAAACTTTCCCTATCATTCACAATAGTCCTCCAAAGCTGGTCCCGGCATGTGTTAAACATAGGAAAACGAAAAAGTTAGGAAAATTTCGCGGTAACCAAAAGTTTGAGCGCTATGCAAGAGCAACGAGCTATAGCTTGGCAAAATGTTGTAATCTAAACTAGGTAGCGTGTTAATATCTATATGAGGTGTTTTTGCGTTAGCTCAGCGATTTTCTAAAAATTTTCTAAATTGGGTGAAGCCGGTTTTTGCTCAAATTTGACTTACAAAAACGTCACCAAAGAAATGTTTCGTCGTGGCCTGAACTAACCGTTTGCTGCACAAATTTCGCGTATAGATATTAACACGGTACACAATAGTGATGTGGATCGGATCGGCGGATCGGATCGGATCGACCGATCCGGGGTCGGATCGGATCGGATCGGATCGACAAATTTTCGGATCGGATCGGCCGGATCGGATCGGCTAGATTTTTCCGGATCGCCGATCCGGCAAATGAGGCAAAATTTGGAAGTTTACGTTTTTCTTTACTTTCTTTTTCTGGATAAATATATAATTTTTGCCTGCACACGTAAAAACAATCCAATGGAAGAATGGCTCTCTATTATTTTCTGCTAATTAATTTTGCACAGTCCGCTTCGCTTTTTAAATACAGTTACGCTGACTGCTGAGAGTGTGCTTAGTCTGGTATGATTTCTATTAAAAGTAATCAACTACGTACTAGGAAACAGTGCCTAGAATTTATTTCAAAGCTAACTGTGAGCTAGAGCCAATACCTGAAGGTGTACCAATTTCTTGGAATTCAGTATTCATAGATGGGGAAGTATTTCTGCACTTGGAACAGGGGGTATTTATGGGAAATAGTTGTATTACAAAAGTTTTTCAGCTCGTCAAGATCTTTCGAGTGATTACTCCTGAGTATGGGTTATGACAAACATTTAAATCCGGAAAATCCTGTTGTCGGGAATTTGGTAATCGAGTGCATTTATGGGATATGATTGTATTACAAAATGTGTTCACTTCGTCAAGAGCTTTTAAATCATAACCATGTTGTGAGCATTAAAGAACTTGAAATCGTGAACAACCAAAAATTCCAAACATTAGGTGCTAATTGGTTGCAAAGGTTGCAAGCATAGGATAACGTGGGGGAGAATGGGTGGGTACAGACACCGCCAGAGCGACAAAAAAACGGGCAGACCCCTAGGCGATAAGGAAAAAGTAGACCCCTAAGCGATTTTCACCAAAAATTGCTAATATTTATGCAAACTTTAACGATTTTTTCAAAAAATTCTTAAAAATCGCTAAAAATCTTCACTTTTAACTTATTTTGTCCAAAACTGTTGAAAATTTGTCAATTTTGCATATTTCGGAGTAGACCTTTTTAAAATTTTTGAAATTTTTCAGGGTTAGGTAAACCCTTCGCCAGAGTCGGGGAAGACACCTCCCTCAGAATTGGACCCCGCGTTAATGTATATACGTTAATGCATGGCTGTAAGAGCAAAATTATATACGCCGCGGAACCAGCTCTATTTGATCACGAAAAATAAAATTTTCAATTAGCATAAATTTTAGCAAATCATTGAATATTTTGATATCCCTCCAACAAACGTTGGTCAACTTCAGAGGCTTACTGCAAGAGATCAACAGAACCTTAGAGCATGATTTATAAATCGTTTGAATGCTCGAGATGTGCTCTAGTGCTCAATTTAATGTTGTCGAGCAGTTTGCTGTCGCTTGCTGCCATTAAAATTTAAGCTTAAAGACAACCAAAGTTGCAAAAAACGGCAACTTTGATGGTTTATTAAGCTTAACTTTTTATGGCAGCAAGCTACAGCAAACTGCTTTACACCATTAAATAGAGCATTCCAACGATGTATAAATCATGCTCTAAAGTTCTGTTGATCTCTTGCAATAAGCCTTTGAAGTTGACCAACTTTTGTTGGGGGGGATAAAGTTAAAGAGATCCAATATTTTAGATTTTTCATGAATAAAACCCGGGATTTCGAATTTTACCTGATTTCAAATGTCTCCTGATTTCCTTTCCGAACGATTTTGAAATTATATACATTGCCAATAAATATATAAAACTATAAGTGTATTCTTATGCTTCCAATAAATGGCCGTTTGCACCCATATTTTTGGTCTTACTAGTTTCTTCAACTTTTCTTCTCTTCTCTACTGTCCTCACTAGATACTGAACTCACAAGCAAAGGAAATTGTTGTTTTTAAAGATACACAGTATTCTGCAGTTGAAGTTTCTAATACGGACTTTCAGAATTATTCAATAAGATTCCGATGCGAAGTTTGATCAAAACTTTTGCAAAATTCTGGTAAATGGGAAGGTATAGCAATTTAAGTGCCTACAATTGAAAATTAAAATTGTGGTCGGATCGGATCGGATCGGTCCGATCCGGGGGTGGATCGGATCGGATCGGATCGGATCGCCGGCCAATTAGCGGATCGGATCGGTAGGTGATTTTGGCTGCCGATCCGATCCGATCCACATCACTAGTACACAAATAGAGGTTCAATTTGCATACGCAAAATCCATGCTGCTACTTGTGAGTAGTTCACAGTTTTGGTTACCGCGTTGGCGTTTTGCCTCAAAATACGTCATTTTCTCAATTTTTTTGATATAATGGTCCATAAGTCGGGTGAAACCCGAGCTATTCCAACCAAATTCGGTGTGCCAGTTTGCACATATGAAAGGAAGAATGTGTGCTAAATTTAACTGCAATTGTGGTGTTTAACTGTGGACGCATGCCGTACGCACGCACGCATGTCCGATGACGGAGGCCTAGAGTCAAAAAATGGCAAATTTTCAAATTTTTCAAATACAGCCAAATTTTATATCAAGTTGAAGCTCTCGATGTCCTGAACATTTTATCTTCTTGCACCAAGTCTCTACAAAGCAGTATGAGAAAGTTAAAGCGCATTAAAGTTTGAAGTAAATAGCAGTCGGAAGGAGCTTGATCAAATGGTTCAAACGCCGTTTCTCGCTCGTTGCTTGGCGTATCATTGTCATTTGCACAGCAAAAAATAGCCCAAGATAGAGGCTTCAATTTGATGTATTGACCATACCGTAGTCTTTTGTCATCCTATGTGTACACGTCTTCGAAGCCCTTAGCGAGGCATAGTGGCGTACATGCTAAATTGTAGGGATTTGAACTGCAATATCTCTTAATTGGATTGACCCTGGACTCTAAAAATGTGTCTTGTTTTTGGACACATATGGGGGTATATTACACCCAAAAATGAGCGAAATCGGTGACTATAAAATTTGGTACCCGGCGACCCCCCCCCCTTAAGCTAATAAAAACTTGAATCGAAAAATGGGTTTCAGATTCGTATTCTGCAACTCCAAAAATTCTATACACAATTTTCAAGTTTTCGGGCAGTTTTTGATTCCTCTTCGACCACCTTGTGAATTAATTGAGAACAATTGGTTTTCGCAAAATCGAAACGGTTCACTACATATGTTTGAACTCAGCAGGTCCAAAAGATACCGTTGTATTTTCACTGGACTTTCTAAGTTAGTGGCTAGGCATTTATTCTATTCAGGGACACGGCCAGAGATGAAACCGGGTCACCGGGTTAGAAAATGGTGACACGGCTTCATCTTTGGTCATGGTAAACTCAAATCCTTTAACCTAAGATTAATTTTCTGTGTTACAGAGAGTGGCTGGCTTTACATAGAGTTAACCACGTCCCCTATGCGTGAACACGTCCAACAGTTGCCTCAGATGACCACGGAAAGCCTGATCAGCGCCCTGGGTGGAATTGCCGGACTCACCTTGGGATTTTCCATTTTCACTACAATAATGTGGATTCTAAATAAACTCTGCTCGTTGCATGAGGACAGAAATGAGATGAAAAATGAGAGAATCACCAAAAACTTAACTGTGTTGCGTGTCGACGACTTGCAGTGACAGGCTTAAAGAGTTTATGTTAGGAAGGGAACCTGAAGTGGAAAGGGATTAAGGATTTGTGGAATGAAGAAAAGATTATTTTAACATGTCCTGAACTCCTGACATGTGTAACATGTCAAGATTATTGTCCTGACTAATGTCACGGTGTGATTTTCCCCCCTTGAAAATTTTCCCCCCGGAAAAACTACACCGGTGTGAATTTTCCCCCCGGAAAAATTACACCGGTGTGAGTTTTCCGGGGGGAAATTTTGCACCAATGCAAGAAATAATGCTTATTTCAGTTTCTAAGTTGAGTTTGGCTCCTAATCGAAGCAACTAATTATGCTTTGAAGATGGAATATGATTAGCGTAATCCGCCAAAATTCATTCATTACTTGCATTTGATAAATCTTAATAAGGGAAAAATTCTTAAATAAATGATAACTTCTAATTATTTTTACGTTTCTAATATATTGTGTTTCCATTTCTAAAAACAAATAACTCAAAACATTGGAGATTTATTGTCCGAGTCAGAGCTCAAATCTTTAAAGTAGGGCAAAGGTATAAAATCAATTTTAATTAAAATTTATTTTTACGTTTACTTTAGAAATTCTGTTGAAATACTTGGAGATAATATTTTCAGTTTGAAAATGGAATTTTATTTAATTGAAAGTAATCTAAATTCTTGTCGCTTACTTGAATTTTCTAAGCTTTCCTTGCAAATTTTCCCTAAGGAAAGATTTCACTATTAACCTGTGGTTGAGTTGAACTCTGAGACTATGTAAAGTTGTCAAAATTTCAATCATGTATGTTTTCAGTTTTTTATTTCTAGTTAGGCCCTTTTCAAAAAAGGGTAGAGTAGATTTAAAATTAGCTCGATCCCTTTCGAGAAAGAGTTAAAAGAGGGAAACTCAAGCTTGAGTGGAGTTAAAACCAGTTAGAAGTTAGAACAGGGAATTTAAACTCTATTCTACTCTACTCTACCCTTTAGTGAATAGGCCATTGGAAATAAAACAAGATATCAAAAACCAAATAAGATTAGAAGTTTAGCACTGACTTAATTGAACTTAAATTATTTATTAGCCTTTATCGAATGCATTGATGAGTGATGACTGCATATGACTATATATCTATGAAATAAACTAAAAATAAATTTCATTTGACCTTGTACCTTTTTCTGCTAAACGATTTGGTCTCGGAGAAAAGAGTCCATGCTTTAATATATGCTTGTTTTTACTTAGAAATAAAACCATAAATATTAGAAACCTAAGAAACATTAGAGTTGACATTTATTAAAAATTTTTCTGAATGAAGATTTATAAAATGCGAGAAAAAGCAGTTGAAGAAAACAATCATTTTAATTATAATCTTGCAATATATCTAATTTTTCAAGAAATTTTTTGGATTGTTGTATATTTCAATTTAATTTTGTACCTCAGACAAACTATTATAACGAATAATTATTTTGGTGGATTGCGCTAATCATATTCCATCTTCAAAGTACAATTAGTTGTTTCGATTATGGGCCAAACTCAATTTATAAGCTGAAATCTGCATTATTTATTGTATTGGTGTAATATTTCCCCCCGGAAAATTCACACCGGTGTAATTTTTCCGGGAGGAAAATCCACACCGGTGCAGTTTTTCCGGGGGGAAATTTTACACCGGGGGAAAAACTGCACCGTGACAACTAACAAATAAACGGATTTAATAGTCCATCAATTTGAGTGTTTAAAACCTGCGTTTAGTTATGATACTGCTTGTGTTTGGTTCTGTAGGAATGTGTAAGTGAATTGTCGAATGAAAGAGTTTTCACTATAAGGCTGAGAAAAGTCGAACACTCTACTATTACATCCACGACTCACATTACATAAAATTGGTTTACACCAGGCTTACAACCTGAAACTTAACACATTGCAACATTCATTCAATTCTCACCGCAACTTGATTTCTTCAACTGTTTGGTCAACAGCTTTACACTGTGATGCACAGACAGCTGGAGGAAAAGCGCTACATCGCTGAGTTTCCGCAATCTCCGATTTATGACGTATCATGGTGAACTTTTCCTCATAGAAAATTTTCCCCCTAAAAGATTTCACCGGTGCAGTATTTCCCCCAGAAAAGTATCATCCGTAAAATTTTCCGGAGGGAAATTTTTCAAGGGGAAACATTTCACAGTTACAACGGCAACTCTAATTTGATTTGCATTTGATGGATTTTTACTTCAACTTTTTGAACCGACTAGCTGCAGATTTATAGAACTTTTTTGCGACTATCTGAAGTGGAGATGACTGAAGGGCTGTCTTCATTGCTGAGAATTGTATTGCCGAGAATGCCCACTGCCGCGAAAGGCATTGCCGAGGAAGGCCAGGACTTGTTTCTTGCTTTGCCGAGGAGAAAGGACAAGGACCCATTAATTTCTAAAACCTGACAACACTATGCAGCAGGTTATCGCCTAAACCCGGGAAGCAGGGGAGAAACTGAAACCGAGGTTTTTACACAAGAGTAACAATTTTTGACACTTCGGTTTGACAAACTGAAGTACTTGCGAACATAAATGTGCGACAAGTAGTATAAAACTATAAAGCATATAATAAATTCCGGATCCAGCCGGAATAAAAGCCCTATTCACTGTTATGAGAGATCTACTATTAGATAAGAATTTATAAGAGCCGTTTACTTCAGTATGCGCACAGCTTTCAAATTTAGGAATTATGCGGCAAGCATCGACTTCGTAGGTATATATCAATTTCTATGGAACCTGACTACCTTATGCTGCAGGTTGTCGCATTAACGCAGAGAGCAGAGAAGATAGCAGAGTCAAGAGTTTGAATACAGGATTTTTGACACTTCAGTTTGCTAAACTGAAGTACTTGCTTTGAAAAGAGCTCACTATTAATTAACTAAAATCAAGGGGTCTTTCTCATTATACCTCCCACCGCTGTGAAGAAGTACCGTAGAAGCACAATTTGACGGGTGAAGCACAATTTGATGATTGAGTTGAAATTTGGTAGGGATAGGTTTTCGGACCTGCTGATTTCAAAAATGCAAAAATTTTAAAATTATTAAAAAATTTAAAAATTTTAAAATTTTAGTTTGGTAAGGTTAAATTAAGCAAACGAAAAGCTGAATCGAAAAACTGATTTCAGAATCGTGATCTGTGCCTCAGAAAACCCCTGCAAGCAAGTTTTCAGCAACATTTTTAAAAAATTTTCGGTTCCCCTTGGTTCCCCTTTACCAAACTAAAACTTTTAAATTTTTAAAATTTTAAAATTTTTGCATTTATGAAATCAGCATGGCCGAAAACTTACCTCCTCCAAATTTCAACTCAATCATGCAAACTGTGCTTCTTCGGTACTTCTTCAGACCTGTGGGGGGATAATGGGAAAGACCAAATCAAGAATACATAATAGAATAAGAGTATGAAACTCTTGCACTACAACCTCTATATATGTACTGAACATGTTTGACATGCTGGGTTCGGTCAACAGTGGTTGGCTGGACAACCATTGTTGGCCTGGGTGCAACTGAAATAACCGTACGTCTGATTTGGCTTGGGGGTCATGTTTCTGTCCTTGACCTTCGCTTCTCCGCTTCTTGTCCGTATTTTTAAACGGTCTGCGGAGAGCAGCAACGTAATGGCCACAATGTGTGCCGCTGTTGCTAGGCCATTCTCAAAAAAAAATAAACCAAGAGTGCATAATTGCACTATATTTAAGAAGAAGAGTAAGCCTCTAGAGGGCTCCTCTTTTTGGCATTGCGTAACAGTGCTCCGCCCACAATACGCGAATGTTTCCCCGTTTGGTGGGGGGGGGAGGCTCTCTTCGACAAAGCATACCCTTTTCCGTTTGGTGGGGGGGGTAGCAGAAAAAAGGGCCCCCGGTTGGTGGGGGGGGGGGGTGGGGCCGAGGCTTACGGTAATTTTTATTCTATTCGAAAATGGGTCTCAGTTTGGTGGAGAGGGATAGCAAAGAGAGGTCACCGTTTGGTGGAGGGGGGTAGCAAAGAGAGGTCCCCGTTTGGAGGGGGGTCGCCAACAACCAATCAGGTCCAGCCAATCTTAGCCTGACTTGGCGACCCCCCAAAACGGGGAGGGACCTCCTTCTGCCTACCCCCCCCCCTCTCCCACCAAACGGTGCCCCTTTTGCATACTCCCACCAAACGGGGACCCCTTTTGCATACTCCCAGCAAACGGGGAAATGTTTTTGCTACCCCCCTCCCCCCACGAAACGGGTAGGGGGTATGCTTGTCGACCCCCCCACCCCACCAAACGGGGGGGGGGGAACATTCGCGTATTGTGGGCGGAGCACCTTTACGCAATGCCAAAAAGAGGAGCCCTCTAGTGGCTTACTCTTCTTCTAATATATAGTGCAATTATGCACTCTTGTTTAA
This sequence comes from Trissonchulus latispiculum, assembly GCA_030248195.1. Lineage (NCBI taxonomy): Eukaryota > Metazoa > Nematoda > Enoplea > Enoplida > Ironidae > Trissonchulus > Trissonchulus latispiculum. The sequence continues at coordinate 38,358 of JASAND010025018.1, forward strand.
GCGTAAACACTTAACACATAAACACTTGACAACACAATTCTTTTGCGATTTAACCCGCCACAGCCTAAAAGTCATTCATAGGTCAAACGTGCTGAAACCTTAGTGGATTGACTCGACGCTGAACACCTTCATTTTTAAATGCAAGATTATGAAAATGCTCCTGGCGATCAATTTGGTTGGAACCTTAGCTCTGCGTCGACGAATTGGGCTAAACTAAGTCTGGATTATAGCAAGAGTACATAATAAATAAGAGTGTGACAGCTGACAGGTTTTCTGTTATCAGCTGCAGGTACATGCTGTGCGTGCTAACGTCTGACCTCCCCCCACAGACACCCAGTAGAGTTCCTCATTTCTTCAGTGCCCGGAGTGTCAGTGATAGTGTGTCAGTGATAGTGGTCTGTTTATTCATTGACGTAAGGGCGGGCAGGCGGTACTTTAGTTTTTCCCAAATATTCGTAGACCAACTTCTTCTATACCTGATAGCTTTCAGCCTTTGAATCAGACTGCTTCTGTAGAAAATATGTGAGGAAAAATCAAAAAAAAGATTTGTCCCAACAGCACCTGACGACGCTAAGCCGACAAAGATTTGTGTAGTTTCATGACCTGGTACTAGTATTTACTCACTCACAGCCTATAATCTTAGATTATCAAGGTTATCGGTATATAGGTATTGTATTGTATTGTATTGGACGTTAAGGTAATCATGGGCAAGTTTCACATTAGCGCACACCTCACAAACGCAAAATAAACAGTCAGTTTTAAATGAGCATTGATATTTGAAAATACTGAGTTGTTTTATTAACTTGAAAAACTAGGTACATAAATAATCATAACTACGGTTTAAGCCCGATGAAAATCTCCCTTCAAAATTCTGGTGAAAGTCTTCTTGAATTGACTGTTGGCCAGTGCGTAGCAGAACGGGTTAATTGGACTGTTAAGATAGCACATATAGTAACTGGCCGTATAGAGGGACTCGGGGACACAGGTGCTACAGAAACCGTAAAGTGTAGCACAGACATAGAACGGGGTCCAGAACAGAATGAAAGCGCCCAGAATCAGAGTTATGGTCCGAAGGGCTTTTCGAGCCCGATTCTCAGTTCTGAATTTGACCCGAAATCGGGTGCTCTCCTTCCGGGAGCTGACTCGCAGCAGAGAGAGCATCTGGGAGGCGCGTCGATGCTTCCCGGTATTGGGAAGGGCGTACGGAAGACGACTGAGCAGTTGAGCATTTTCCGGTTCGCCGTTCGGTTTTTTCGACATACTGTTCCGGGTTTCCGGTCTTGAGCTGCTGTCCTCTGCGACACAATTCTGCTGCGGTACCACGGTTACCCGCGACAGGGGAATCGTGGTAACCGTGGTGACAGCAGTGGAATTGTGAGCTCGATGATTGCTACTGACCACCTCGGTATCGTAGGAGATCGGAACGAGGGAGAATTGAGGTGGTCGAATTCGCCGGAGTGACGAATTCGACTGATCCGATCCTCTCGATCGAAGACTGCTCGTTTGACTGTCCTGATCGATGTATCGAATTGCCTGAAGAAGGTCGGCCGGAAATAGTCCGGAGCAAAACGGATCAAAGGGTCGGGGAAGCGGATCTTGGAGAAATCCGTTTTCCGTCACTTTTCCGCAAGAATTCGCCGAATTTTTCGGTTCCAGAGATCCGTGTAGGTCCTGAGATTCTTGGCTGGCTGGCTGACAGTCATTTTCGATGAGCTTATTGATACTGTTTTCCGGAATGAAAAATGTCGGTTTCTCAGTGACCCAAGGAATCACGGAAACGTCCGGTTCCGAGGGGACCTGAGAAACGGATTCCTCCAGCTGAAGCGAGGAACTGTTTTTCTCTAGATTTATGGATATGACATCCACAACTGTGGACGATCTTTGGTCGGCCAGGAAGTTGGACTTAGAGACGACACTGTACTGCCTGATTGGACTGGGCATACTTTTGTTGGTCATCGGGTCCGATTTGACCACCGGGCTGGTTCGTCGCCAGAATCGCAGACTGGCAGACGACGCCGCCTGCAGGATTCGTTTTCCGCCGCGTTTTTTCGGTCGGATGAGCGTCGGTTGGTCAGCCGGCGTGACGGCCTTTCGTTTCGGACGCTTTTCGCCCTTTCCGAAATCCGACAAATCGCTCGGAGTATCGGAGGAGATCTTTTTCGGATTCCGGGGGTCCTCTTCGTCCGTTGAGCTTTTCCGCTGACTGGCCTGGTTGGCGCGGGCCGCGTCCACGCTGAAACTGAACGTTACCTGCTGGTGGTCGCGGGAAGCGGTATTGGACTGTTTCATCGCCTGAGCGGCAGCAATTCGACTCTGCTTTTCCTCCGACTTTTTCTGCAGCTGCCAGGCGGCTTCGTAGATTCCAGCGTATAGGATGATCATAATGACCAGGGTAATCCAGTAGTAGCTAATGTACATGCACATGTTGAAGATAGGATCGTTCATAAACTGTACGTAGCATTCCCAGGGCTTGATCTGACGTCCGCCGACAAACGAAGACCAGCCCATGATGGAGACGAAGAATAGAACGGTGGGAACCAGCCAGATGATTATTATAATCATCTGAACGCGTGGCTTGGTTCGCCAGTTCCGATAGACGGCTGGGATTTTAACGGAACAGTACCGGTCGATTGTAATGAACAGTACGGTATAGATCGATGCCAGGCAAACGGTGTAGTCGATGGCAAGCCATAAATCACAGGTAATCGCGCCCAGGGTCCAAATATTGCCACGGAGAACGTAAATCGAATAGAAGGGGAATCCCTCAATCCCGATGATGAAATCGGATACAGCCAGTGATAGGATAAAATAGTTGCTGGGAGTTCGAAGGTTTTTGTCCAAATAAAATGACAGAAGCACCAGCAGGTTGCCCAAAATCGAAGCCAGACTCAGAAACGCTATGATGGTTCCCAGAAAGGTGATCTGAAAAATGGAATAGGGAATTGGGAAATCGAAAGGACTCATGAAAAAGGAGTAGTTTTTGTAGAATCCCAAACTGTTGTTGTGGGAAACGGATTCCACGGGGACGCCGATGTAGTCGACCAGTTCGCCGAGATCAGGACCTTCCATGAGCGAGTCTTGCGGATTGATGGTCGGATCGGCCATTGTTGACAAACAACAGGGCACACTGTCTTAAACAGAAAAATAATTAGTTTAATTAATTTTTCATAAGATTTTTCATTTAATTTAATTTTGATGTACTATATGTGTACATATGTGTGTATATATTGTTAATGGGACGGCAGGAGTCTAAATTCAGAGCCAAACTCTACGATTAACGCACCAGAAATGTCTTTTGGGAAATGTAAATTCTACATCATAAATGTATTGAAATTAATTCATTGCTATATTATCCGCTATATCAGTACATATGTTCGTAGACTCGTATTTTTAGTTAAAAAATTTCAAACTTGTTTTGAAATTTTAGTCCTGGGGAATTTGGAAAATTTACGGTTAATTTTGGAGGAGGAATTTTGAAGGTTAAAGTGTCAAAGCTGTCCAGAGAAAAATTATGCAGTACACCTAGCAGTATTCCCTAGATTTGAAAGATTGTGTTTTCAAGTTTTAATTTTCAAATAAAATTTAAATTTAAAGTTTAAAAACGTTATCCTATGGAGGGGAGGACGTAACTCGTCAAGTATATACTTTAAAACTTCGTTATTCTAAACTAGCGGTTACCTAAGCTGCACTGTCAAAGTTAGTCCATCCAATTTAGTCTTCAAATCTGGTTCATGCACAGCTAGCTAATTTTTGTAACCTTTAAAATTTTAATCAGTGCTGTTTGTGAAAAAAAGGAAAAAAGGAAAAACCACATTTCGAATCCTCATTTGTGCTCCTGGTCTTAATGGGACAACATTCAGAAAAAGACGTCAGAAACTAAGAGGAGGGGGTGAATGTGTAACAGAAAATTTGATGGAACCCTTGAAATGTATCTTAGGCACATCTTTTTAAAAGTCAAAATTAATTAGGGCTGGCTGGAAACCTTATTTCTCAGGTTTCCAGTCCCAGTATAGCCGGAGGGCAAGAAAGGGACGGTAAATGCTGGAATTATTTCCAGAAAGTTGCCCATAAAAGCTTAGAACTAAGTAAACAGAGTCAATGTTAACTTCCTTTGTTTTTTAGTTGTTGTAAAACTGTGCTATATAAAAAAATATTATGCATTCGATTTCATTCCTTAAAATTAAAGTCTTGCAAATAAATTTCAAATTTGCCAAAATTCTGATCAATAGTTAATCCGGCATACGGTTAGCAGGTTCAGCCAAAACTTGCAACTTCTGCCTACTGTCAAAATAAAAAATACTTGTCTTGGCAGGATCAAAAATTTTCACCACTTTTAGTGACATCAGGAAGATGCTTTAAAATAAATTTGACGCTTATGGGTCGTTGCAATTAGTCATCTATCTGTGGTCTATCTTCGTCTCTCCGCTTCTTATCCGCTTGCTCTCAATGAGTAATTATGTAGCGCTTCTCCCAGAGTCTGAAGGACTAATAATATTGAGGGCAAACCCAAGACACGAGGTGTCAAGAGCCGTGTTCCCTTGAACAAATCTGGGGTGTGGGTAAAAGCCAGCCCAGCCCCCAGCCCCAGCCTCCAGCCCCGGTGGGTAAAACCCGGCCCCCAGCCTCCAGCCCCTTGGGTAAAGTCCAGCCCCGACTGCCAGCCCCACTGGGTAAAACCCGGCCCAGCCCCAAGGGTAAAACCCAGCCCCTTTTTCCAGCCCCTGTTTTCCAGCCCCTGTCTTCCAGCCCCCGCTTTCCTGACGACGTTTTCCAGCCCCTGTTTTCCAGCCCCCTTTTTCCTGACCACGTTTTCCAGCCCCTGTTTTCCAGCCCCTGTATCCAGCCCCCGTTTTCCTGACCAAGTTTTCCAGCCCCTGTTTTCCAGCCCCTTTTTTCCAGCCCCGTTTTCCTGACCACGTTTTGCAGTCAATGGGGTAACGCTTTTCCCGACAGCAGTATATGTCCAGGTCCATGTATTAATTCCATTAACCTGGGCCAGTTCCTGAGAGCAAGCACAGAAAAGTGGGGTCCTTATTTCCCCGGTTAGCCAAAATTTAGGTTAAAATGTGAACTATTTAACACTCTTGACGGCTATTGGCTCCAGTCCGAAAGACTAAACTTGAAGAAAGGGAATTATAGTTGAATTTCAGTAGTTTTTAAGAGGATTGAAAAGCAGCCAGTTTAAATTTTAATAGCCATAGGATAACAAGGGGGGAATGAGGGGGTGCAGGCTCCCCCCAGACCGACAAACTACGGGTAGATCTCCCTAGCGAGAACGAAAAAAGTGGAACCTCTCGTCCAGAAGGGCAGGCCTCAGTGCATTCGACAAATGAGATTCAATTTTATCTGATTTACTCTTTTGACTCCCTGGATGAAACTTTATTTCGTTAAATTCAAGGTTCTGATTCTTTAATGCGGATTAATCTAAATCTAATCCGTTTAATCTTAAAAGAAATAGGCAAATGTTAAAATGTAACTATCAAAAATAAACAATTGCCCAAGCTTATTTAACTTCACAAAGTCTAATTACATTTTACACATAGCTCTATGAAAATGTGTGCATCTAGCAAGCTTCGAACAAATGCAAACAAAACAAAAGCACTTCTGTGCTAGTGTGACTCACCGACCCTGCGAAGTGAAACCGGCCCAGGCCCACTGTAGACCGGCCGGCCAGTCGAACTAACTGCCTTCACCGGCAGGATTGCCAGCTTGCGACGACAGTTTCGCCGAATTGGAGCCTTAAAATCTTCAAAAGTATCAAATATTTCATATTTTAACTTGTATTTTGGCTAACCAGAAAATTAAGGTGCCGGGCGCCGGGCGGCCGGGACCCTAGTATTAACTGCTTGCTGTTAGAAACTGGTTCACATGAATGGAATTTATATGAACCGTTTCATGCTGCTGGCTGGGAAAAACCTAATATCCCAGGGGCTGGAAAACGGGGGCTGGGTTTTACCCTTGGGGCTGGAAAATGAGGGCTGGGTTTTACCCTTCGGGCTGGGCTGGATTTTACCTAGGAGGGCTGGAGGCTGGAGGGCTGGGTTTTACCCATCGGGGCTGGAGGCTGGGGCTGGGGGCTGGGCTGGGTTTTACCAGCACCCCAAATCTGGGCCTAAGCGAGAAGTTCAGCTTTTCTCATAATTGAAAGAAAAGGAGTTGCCTGGCCGAGTATCGAACCACGGTCCTTCCACACTGCCGTGAGACGTGCTCACCACTACACTACCGAGCCATCAGCTGAACTCTCATATCAGGCTTATAATTTTTTCCTATGCCTTCTTCCCTTACACTGCAGATACTCCATGGCATATGAATTGTTTTATAAGGAGAGTTTTTAGAATGCTGAGTCAGAATTAAACACTTTCATGCAACTGAAGCTGTAGAAAAAGGATAATCCTGCTTCTTGTCAATGTCTAGACAAACTAGCAGATAAAATATTTTTCTATTGGAAGCTGATGCTCATTTTAGTTCCATTAATTTCTTTTCGATTAAAACTACGGCCTTATGCAGAACGATTACGTGCAAATTAAATTCAAATCAGGACAGTTTCCACTATTTCGGCGATCCGACCATACGTGTCCTTGGAAGGGGAAGGGCAGGGAATTTGGCTCACCCGCCCCTGGGACCTGAAATAACCCAAACAGGGTCGCTAACTCCCCAGCATCCTGATTCTTTCATTTTCTGCAAATTTTGTGCAAAAATGGCTAATTCTGATCTGAGTCCTTGTTGGGCTCAAGATTAACAGGATTAAACAGTCAATATTTACGCTTAAGCTTATACCTTGTTCTACTGGTTTAACTTTGCTAGAAAAAACTCAATGTAACTTAGGGTTTTAGGGAAAGTATTTCCTATTTTATTGATTCTTGAAATTCTCTTGGTATTATGTGCTCCTAAATTTCCCCTGATTACTGTATCAAAAAGGTGCTTCTGTTTAAAGGAAGAAACAAGGCTAGGCATGAGCAATATGCTAAGTTATGAAATAGTTGAGAGACCGTTTAAAGGTTATATTAGGAGACATATCTTTCAGAAGTTTCATGAAAACAGATTACGTTTTTCTCGATTCAGGAAACTAATCTATCACGAACCACAAAGACAAGTTATCAACATTAATGAGTCTACTAGTTACCCATTTTACCCCTTATCAGGTATAGAAGGGAAGCTTTAAGGAAATTCTTTGTCACAGTATCTAATTGAAAAGTTTAAATTTCATGACTCAATAATTTGTGAAACAACTGGCCCCTGCATTCAAGAGTACATAATAGATAAGAGCATCAAGATGGTGTTTCCTGAATAAAATAATGTCACGTTCTGTCTGAGTTTGACTTATTTATTCAGGCTTCAATTTGCATCTGTAAATACGGTAACCTGATTAATTTTCTTTACTGTCAACTATACAGTAGGCCAAGGCTATTTCGGATTGTCCCCAGCTAGTAGTGTTGTGCGTCGGCCGGTGCTGCCAATGGCTGGCCAAGCCATTGGCCGTTGGCCGAGAAAATATCCGCCAGTTGGCTTGGCTGGCCACCTGGCTGACCGTTGGCCGTTGGCTGGCCAATGGCCGACTGTTGGCCAAGCTCAAATTCCCTGATTTTATGCGTCAACTGTGTTGAAAAAATTTTGCTGCAAAATATTCCGCACATGTTCCATTATAAAGGTTACATTAGATCAATTACCACGGGTTTTCAGTTTACCTACATAAGATGATGGCACTTAGCTCCAACTTTTCCATAGGCTCGTACTCATTTATCGTAGTTAGTTAATAGTTGTTTTTCAATAAAACTTGTTAAATGCATGCAAATATAGATTGTTTTAGCAGCTTAGTTTTTAAATTTGTCTAGTGGGTCAACGTTTCATGAAGCTATGTTAGTTGTTCAGCAAAATTAAAACACAATTATTGCTGATTAGATTGGAGCTAAACGTTTGGGAAAACTTTTTATTAAGTTTAATTAAACACGGTAGACTAATAAAAATAATAAATTCCAGTTAACCAACGTTGGAAAATAGCTAAAGAACGGCCAATGGTTTGTGGCCAAGCAACAGCAAACGGCCAACCAGCTGCCAACGGCCAGCCAGTTGGCCATTGGCTGTTGGCAGTTGGCCGGCCAACGGCCACTGGCGGACCATCGTCCAACGGCCAACGGCCAATGGCAGGCAAACGGCCAATGACTAGGGTTGTTCCGATAAGAAATTCTCCGGGTCGGGCCCGGGCCTACGAGGACCACCGGGCCTGGCCCGGCCCGGGCTCAACGGCCCGCTACAAGGTCTAAAACGTAGTTTTTCATCTCTATACAATTCTAAGTGTATAACATATGTGATTTTAGGTATAAAAACTGCATTTATAATTACTACATATGCTGTTTCCTTCCACATTTGCAAAATACCAATGACTTGAAAATTAACATTGTTGATTTTAATTGAAACCATTTTCGATCTTTGGGAGGAGGATATCTACTTTTGATTTGTTTACTAATAGTCCACGACTAATTCAAAAATCGATAGCTTGTCTGAGTTCAAGGAGCCCTTATGCTAATGAAAAGATTTCAACGTTTGCTAAGATAAATTGAACCATTGTAACAAACTTTAAAGTGCACCGGAAGGCAATCGTTCGATAGTGGGTACGGCGACTAGATAACTTAAGTAGGGAAAATCGTGGGAGAATTTTGGAAGCATGTGCGGAACTTTAAATTGTCACTGTTGTGATAAAACAATACTCCAATGAGGCTTCAGAAAGCAATTTTTCTTATTAAAAACCTATTTTGCACGCGGACCCGGTGGGCCTGGTGACTGGGCCCGGGCCTTGTAGCGGGCCGGGTCCAAAAATTTTACCGGACCCGGGCCGGGCCCAACATATTTTCACCGGGCCCGGGCCTGACCGGGCCGGCCCGGCCCGGGCCCGGCCCTGGGCCCGGAGCCCGCTACACGGCCCGGGAACAACCGTACCAACGGTCAATTGGCTGGGTAACTTCAAACTCCGGTCAAGCCAAGCCAAGCCAACCAGTGAAAATTTCGGCCAGTCCCAATATTACCATGGCAATGTTATAAAACTAAAATTACAATTTTGTGCACTAACTATAATTAAGCATAATTATTTACTGGCATTAGCAACAGTAAATAATTAATTAACATTATTTAGTAGATTTTAGAAAAGGCAAACTTTAGTTTCCAACAACTTTCATGTATGTAAAGAGATCCGCTTAGCTTAGCTTAAGTTTGTTTTAATTTTAGATTTTTAAAAACTTTTTATTTTGCTTTCAAATTCATCACTTACTTTCATGTTTGATCACAGACAAAATCAGACTATTGGTTATATGGAACATAGCGCAGAGGATTTCACAAAACTCAAAACATCAGCTTAACTGTCACTTTTCTTTCCTTGATTAAAAAACGGGAACTTACCCCAGTTGACCCCTGTAGGGGGCGCCTAAATTCTAAAATCAATCAAAAATCGTGTTCATGTCAAAAATCTAGCCCCCAATTGTGGTCTCAGTGACGTATCTCTAAAAGGCAAACAGGCAAACACCAGTGGCGGAACCTTAGGACAAGTCCATGTAGGGTGTAGAACTTGACAATCTGAAATTGAATTTTAAGAGTTTCTTAAGTTGAGATTGAGCCCAGCTTACACTTCTGACTAAATTTAATCACTTAGGATGTAGACTTTACCAAGGGTTTTCGGAAAAATTATCTCTCATTCATGGAGGCTGAACCTAAACCATAACTAGGAACTGAATATTAGGGGGGAGCTTTCCTAAATTTGGTACCTAATTATTTTCGAAGGGCTTCTTACTTGTGAACAGACGAATAGCAACAACCAGAAACTGATACAGAATTATGAGTATGATAAAAGTTTGAATGACTTTGCTTTGTATACTAGCTATAGGAGAATTTATTCGGAAAGGTTCAAAGTGCCAATTTGACGAGGGATTTTAGAAAAGATTATAACAGATGGATGATGTGAAGTTGACGGACAGGTTTGGTGAGAAAATGGTAAATCTATTTCCACTTCTGTGTGTCGGTAGCTAAGTGTCTGGCTTGACAAATATAGTCTTTCTCTGGCATACAGCGTTCAGAGATGTCTGACAAAAATGTCTAAATTTTTTGTGTTTCGAAACAATCAACAAAGTTTGTTGACAAAGGTTTTTTAATTTCACAAAAGCCAAAAGAATTGAGTTTATTCTAAGAGGTCAGACCTAAAATATAGAAGTAAGCTGTACACAAACTATCCTATAAACAGTACACGTGTATACTAAACTTTACTACAGACTTCTGCTAAAGTGTTCAGTTGGAAATCAGTGCAATCGAGCTCCAGTAAACTTTAGTTGCAGTTCAACTCCAGTGAACTGAACCGAGCCTTGTGATGGAGCTAAGCTCGGTTGCCAAGATGATCTCAACCGGAGCCGTCTGATCTGACTGATACGGCTGTCAATCAAAACAGACTTGGATTAGCTCCTCTCATCGAGAGGATAAACGAACAGCTTTCAATGGAGCCTCTAAATACGCACATACTCAATCAAAAATCAAATGCCCTCTCTGATGACTGAAACTAATTTTCGAAATATAATATTTTTAAGACATGTCTGTTTCTTACTACCAAAACCGAAAATAATCTATGTATACTCGGCCTACTGAAATTACCTAAGTTGGAGCTTACGCTGCGCTTATTGATCTGATCTAAACCTAGACCTTCTAAATTTAGTTCCATCCAACATATGGAGGATATATAACTGGTAGACATCAGCATCTTAACCCAGGTTTTGGTTTCTCGGATAAGCTCAGCAGGATGTCGAAAATTTGCACAAGCACAAGAACAAGTATCAGTATCGAACGAGTTAATCTCAATTTACTCCAGGCCGATTCAATCGCTGGCATTTGTAATAACAAACAAATCGAACGTGCTTACAAGCAGGCTTAGGCAAAGTTACAATCAAGTATTAATTTTTGAAGAGCACATTCATGGAAACAGTGTTATCAAACTTAGATATAAAGTCAGAACTGGGCCATTTGAACTCACACAAAAAACAAATGGGTCCGCCCAGGAAGAGACTTAAAGTCAAATTCCCGGAGGTGCTTAACAGCGTTGAAAGAGTAGGAATAAGCCATAGTGGAAATCAAATAACTCCTTGGCTAAAAAGATTCAATTTGGCAGTAGCTAATTTGTCAACTTTCAAAGTACCAAAAACCAGGGTCACTAGACAGTCAAAATAGATTGACCTGTATTCTCGTGAGTATTTATCTAATTTATGACACTGGATTAAAATTGGACTTTTATCTGAAACATGCCACATAGCAGGGTAGAATATAAAAACTATAAAATATAAATCCGGTATTTGCCACAACTTTCGATTTTCATCACTTTAATTGATTGTTAGGTTTAATTTTAAAATTTTGATGATTGGAAAATTACGAACAGAAGTTTATCGAGTAATCATAAAGAATATACGTTCAAAGTATATACAATAGCCAATAGATTCAATACATAAATATGCAACAAATGTGCTATTATGCAAAATATATATGCAAGCTATTATGCAAAATATGCAAAGTTCCTAACATTTGTTTGCTAAAAATGCAGGCGTTAGATTTTGCAGACAGTCTTGTTGATTCCGAGTGCTGATATTGACCCACTTATCCCCACCGTTGTACTAACTCTCTTCTAATGTACACAGTTAATATAATGAAGCGGTGAATGGTGCTAAGCTCGGGCATACCAATCTCAACCTACCTAACTCAAATTAACCAACTCAACAACGATACCCAAATACTCCATGTAGCCACGTACAAATTTATTTAGGGAATTTATTTGAAGAACACAGTAATTCGAATCTTATTCAAGACAGCAGCACAACTAAACTTGATTGAATTAATTATACACTAGCATACTTAATACATAATACCAAGAGTACATAATAGAATAAGAGTATGCCTCTAGGCAAGCTCTATGTTATCAGAGCAAAAACTATGCTCTGCTCACTAACGGCCCACCCACCCCCCGCAAATTAGACCCTTCACTTCAAAGAATTTTGTGTGCTATGATGGTGTTCTAAAGCTCAAAGCAGGCACAAAATTCGCGCACGCACTGCTTGTATTTTTGAGCTTAAGCACATAAACATAGAGCGAATGAGCGTACCCCCGTTTCGACTAGGTACTGATTTGCGGGGGGGGTCACTAGGGTCTGATTTGCGGGGGGGTGGGGGTGGGCCGTTAGCGTGCAGAGCATAGTTTTTGCTCTGATAACGTAGAGCTTGCTTAGTGGCATACTCTTAGTATTAATACCAAGAGTACATAATAGATAAGAGTATGACAGCTGGCAGGCTCTATATTATCAGCTCTCGAGCTATGCTCTGCACGCTAACGGCCCACTCCCCACCCCCGCAATTGCGTATATAGTGGACACCACCCCCCCCCCCGCAAATGAGTACCCAGTACGCAATTGCGTATGCTCACTCTTTTCTATAGGAAGGCACCCCCCCGCTTATGTGACCTATCAGTCGACCCCCTCCCGCAAAACAGACCCATCACTTTTTCAACAGACGAATGACAGATCACATTTGCGGGGGGGGGGGTGGCTTACGATAGACAAAGTGAGCATACGCAATTGCGTACTGGGTACTGATTTGCGGGGGGTCCACTAGGTACGCAATTGCGGGGGGGGGAGGGTGGGCCGTTAGCGTGCAGAGCATGGCTCGAGAGCTGATAACATAGAGCCTGCCAGCTGTCACTTTCTTATCTATTATGTACTCTTGATAATACTATACTGGCGAATTTACACTCAACGGTGTTTAACATTGACTTATTGCACTTCTTCATTTTGGTGAAAGTTCAAACCTTGCCTTGATGATCCAAATCTCAATAAGCGCTAAACAGATAATAGCTAAAACATAAATTAAGATTTTCCAACAGTAACACTCCATGTGAACGGCTTGACACTGCCATGGCATATTTAATTCATGGAGATAATGAAAATAAAGTAAGTGAAATATGGTAGCATATGGTAGCGGAAATACACAAAGTATCAAACCGGGGCAATCTGAAAATGCCAATAAACAAAAGTTAAAGTAAAAGCAAAAGTTAGCTAATTGTTAATTAAATTGCAAAAGTTGAATATGACTATACTCAAAAACTTCCGATAAATCGGAACATAAAAATTTCACAGGTTACTTCATACAACAAAACAATCATCTAAACTGAAACATAAAATAACCCATATTGTCCAAATCCTAGCTAAGCAGTACTGTACTGTACTGTAACTGTACAATTACATACATAAGCAAGAGCTTATCCAAATATTTATGCAGCTATAAAACAAGTCTATTAACAAACAAATCATACGGCCGATTGCACCAAATTGGACTAGCTATTCTGAGAATAAAGTTATTCCAGAATAGCTATTCCTATTCTCATTTTGCTCAGATTTTGCATTGCACCAAACAGGAATAAGATTAGCTGAGCTAATACATTTTATTCTCGGTATACCTATATTCTTATTGTCGTTTAACCAATCAAACGATACCAAACGTCATACTAAACCAAGCAAATTATAGCATGTTTTGTCACATTATTCTGAATTTATTCCTATTCTCATTCTGATGTTTGCCCTTTCTAATTCTAATTTAAATTCAACAAGAAAGGAACTGAAATTTAAAAAAGTACATAGGAATAATAAGGCATTGGGTAATGAGTTGTAGATTTCTACAAAAGAAGACCATAGGAATAGGAAATTAAGTAAACAGAAATTGATCAAGAATTTTGCCAATTTACTTTGATTGTAAGCTAAGGAAAATATGAACATATGACGAATTCGATTTGAATCATTATTTAACATTTTAAAATGTTAATACGAAGAATTTGTATTGCCTAACATGAATATATAAGCAGACATGAATGTGACCCTAACCGGAAATTTGAATTCTTTAAGCGTAATTCCGCGGATGGGTTTGGAACGCTAAAAGAACTTAGTTTGGAAAGTTTCATCAAGTTTCATCTTGATTTGAGCAGCCAACTAACCATGTGTGCCCAAAAGGAATCACCACCTTAAGGTGCGCTTGCATTATCAGGATTATTGATGTAAAATTTGGACAGATTGTTCAATTTTGAATAAATCCTAAGTGAGTCTACTTTGGTTGGGGACCTATCTCGCGACAAAAGTTCGGCAGCTGGTAACCCATGATTGGATAGTTGCCTTCATGGCTTACTAAATCAAAATATTATTTAAGCTTTACGTGATAAATTTGAATGTCCACCGTGAAAGAGCGTAAAAAGAGCTTTAAAATGTGCATATCTCTTTTCTATATAGTTTCTATCAAAAGTTACAGGCGAATATATGACAAAGTTACGTTTATGATTCCCTAGCAAATGGCAATATTAAAACTAATTGTTCGGAAATGAATTCTACCGGGTTTTCATGATGCTTTTGTGTTGGACTTGATTATTATTTTATGAAATACACTATGCAACTTACAAAATAATACTGCAACTTACATAATATTTGCGCAAAACTGAAGTGATTAGTGCGAAATTTTACATTTTGATTTTTTCATAAATGCTGCAACCAAACTCGCTCAAATTTTGCATGTCCTTGAGATATTGAGTTCCAAAGTTTTTGAACATCTATAAAATACTCAAAATTGCACGAATCAAAAAACCGAAAAATTGCCGCTGCTGGCATTGTATGTTTAGTTATGCAACTGTGCGAAACTTGAGCTATTTTCATTCAGTCGTTAATGAATGATGCCGTTTTGAAAATTTAAAATTATCCCTTTTGTGTAAGTCGCAAGCCAAGCACTAGATTTTTCAAACTCTTCACATTGCTAGTATTTAACACCAGCTGTCATTCCTTAGAGTTTGAAATGGACTGCTTGAGTATTGAATTCTGGAGAACCGTTTCCGGTAACGCTAGCCACCACTTAAACAATTCAGCATACGCTTTTATTCACCCAGCGTTGATTTATGTTAGAATCATGATAAAACCGTCCATTTGTAGCGTGGCTAGTGTCTGATCTTACGTACAAGCACCGTAACCCCACGCGATTCCAGCGGATGCGGAGACCGTAGCACGAATAGGTAACGAACCGACCACAGGGACAGCCTCCTCAGAGGATAACCGGGTAGATAACCTATCCTAAGTGAAGAGATGACTCTCCACTTTCACTATATTGGACTTGAACAGATTACCTACCTAGCAGGAGCTCAGTAGACTAAAGCCTAATTAAAAGTAATAACAATACTTTAATAAAGAATAAGAACAACAAGAATTATTGTAACGGATAATATCAAATATTATGGGCAGAGCCCCAAGCAGACCTGACACGCGAACAGTTATACAAAGGTGTAACTTGCAGTGAGATGGGCCGATTGGCCAACGTACCAATAAATACTCTAAGGAGAGAAGAGGCAATACACAAGGGGAATATACAGAGAAAAATCACGGGGGAAATAGAGCGTAAGAATACAAGTGCACACGACATGGACAGTACTAAGACTAAAGGGGGGAAGCGAGTGTTGGGTTGAACCTGTCAGATAGTTATTGTTCCAAAATGCAGTAGCTGCTTCCACAAACGTTGCAGCTTGACTAACTAGGTTGATGTATTGATTTATAAAACTAACATAGTACTAGATCCGATCACGTAACTCAACTGTCAATTTATATTCTATTTAATTAAGTCTTAGTCATTTCTTCTGAACATTCTCCCGCCGGCATCGGGAAAGCATAGTTGTGATAATACAGTTAGGGAGACGCTTCTCTGGAAAGCATCTGGGGAGCCTGGCTACCGGCGGCTCCCTCTGAGGGCATAGGAGAAGCCTGGCTATGGTCGCCTCCCGCTGAAAGCATCGGGGAAGCCTGGCTATGGTCGGCTCCCGCTGAAAGCATCGGGGAAGCCTGGCTATTGGCGGCTTGCACTGTAAGCATCGGGGAAGCCTGGCTGTTAACGACTTCCTCTGAGAGACCGATAGCATTTTCATCGGGGGTCGGGGGTGAAACCGCAGGTACGTCGCGGCAGGAGAGGTCGTTAAGGAGGCCCGTAAGGAGAGTTGTTTCCCTCGCCAAAGCCCAGCTCCAAAGGAACCAAATCCCGTATTCCCCTTCGAGTAGCATTTCCATTAGGACACCTCAGTTGGACAAATCTGACAGCACCGTCGGAACCATGCAAAAGTGTTTCAATCCGGGCCATTTTCCAGGTTACACGTGGGAAAGGATCCTTTTAGGAGCACAATCTCTCCCACCTCTGGATGTCTGTCCACCTCTGAGCGATGAGCCTTGAACCACAGGCGGTGACTTTCTTTAAGCTCCTGCAAGCATTGTGTCTGCCAAATAGACCAAAACTGATCCAGTCTCCGCTGCATCTTCTTGTAAGCAGTTAGCAGATGTCTAGCTGCAAGAGATGGGGGAAGATAGTCAGGATCATCGGTATTTTCTGCGGAAGGGGGTAAAGTCAGCTCTGGACTTGGAGCAATAAATGCAGCCGGTATGAGCACGCCAGCGTCTCGAATATCTGTCCGCAGCATAGTCAGTGGACGACTGTTGAGCACCGCCTCAATTTCCGTTAAGAGAATGTATAGGAAATCCTCATTGATACTTGCACGCCACAATACTTTCTTCAGGGCTCTTTTGACAAGGCCCACTAACCGTTCATAGAATCCACCTGCCCAAGGCGACCTTTCCGGAATAGTTTTCCAGTCTATTTCCACTTCTGAAAAGAATTTGGTAATGCCCTGGTAGGTTTCTTCTCCAAACCCTGTCTTCCCAAATCGCTTTCAAGACGTTGGCTGTTTTCAAAAATTGAGTTGCATTGTCAGTCAAAATCACTTTGGGACATCCTCTTCTTGCAATGAACCTCTTGATGACATTGGCTGCAGAATCCGATGAGCAATCATGAACCAGTTCCAGATGAATAGCCCTTGTTGTAAAACAGGTGAACAAAGCAATCCATTTTTTTCTGATATTCTGCTCTTTTAAAGGCCGGTTTTACAATGACCGGACCAAGATAGTCTAACCTAGTGTGACTAAAAGATCTTGCTTGGGAAACTCTAGCTTCCTGCAATTGCGCCATCCTCGGAGGTTTGAACGGTTCACCTTCTGTTCTTCGGCAAATGACACAAGAACGGATCGCCTTTGATACAGTCATCAAACCATGAGGCACCCAGTAGAACTTTTGCAGTTCGGTTAGAGGGCTTCTTTTGCCAAAGTGAAGAGCTCTCTTGTGAGCTTCTTCCATAAGGAGTGTGGTGAAATGGTTGGGTAGTAATATCGGAAATTTGGCTTCAGCAGAAATTTTAGCATTGGCCAACCTTCCTCCACATCTGAGAATACCTTCGCGATCTATAAATAGATCTAGTTGCTTTGCGAACTTGGTGCGTGCACCTGCGGCTTCTTCACCAAAACATCCTTCTTGAACAGCTCTTATTCAAATGAGCCTTGCCTGTTCGATTTCTTGCGGAACTAACGTTCCCGATTGCTTCTTCCTCGAAAGTAATCTACAAAGCGTTGACAGTAGGCGGTCACACGGAACAGCTTTCTTGAACTTGAAAAGTCATTGGGGTCAATATTAAACGGGTATTTGAACTGAGTTAACTGATCGGCATGAGTTGCAAATCCAACCATCTGACCACCACTATTCTCCACTGCAATCGTTGAGTCGGCCGGACAAACGCATTTAAGGAGTCTGTACACCCCAGCGCCGTTGGTGGCCAACCATTTGTCTGAACTGATACCAGCTGCCGGATAGTGATTACTCTTCTGGTTTGCCGTAGTCATTGAGTCAACCGAACCAACGCATTCACGGAGTCCGTACACCCCAGCGCAGTCGGCGACTAACCCTCTATCAGTTGCCACACCTTTCGCGGATCCCTTATCATCTTTCTTGACTATCGGAGGCTTCACGTCAACCGAACGAACGCAATCGCCGAGTCCGTGCACCCCAGCGCTGTCGGAGACTGCCATGTCGTCTACATCGCTGGAAACAGCAATCGTATCTTCTGTTTCTGTCTTCTGTTGCTGCCAAAGCGGCCATTTCTTTGGTGGTTTACTTAACCAAATGGGATCAGTGAACCACAAGGAATTCTTTAGGTTGTCCCAAGAAGTTCCTCTGAACGCAACAGCCGGATTATCTTTGGTACCGACGAACAAATAATCTATATCCTTGGATCCAACTATCTCCGTTATTCGTCTTTGAACAAATGGTTCCACTGGTTTTTCTGACCGAATCCACTGAAGAACAATCTGAGAGTCAGTCCATAATCTTTTCTTAAGCTTTGATCTTCTTAGCTCGTGTTCTACAAAGAGTAACATACGAGCTCCTAACACAACCGCAAGAAGTTCCAATCTTGGAAATGTGATAGCTGTCTTGACGGGGGCGACTCGGGCCTTAGAGAAAAGAAGATATGTCTTGTGGCCATTCAGAGACGGAGACACCAAGCATACCACTGCAGCGTAGGCCTTGCTGCTGGCATCCGTGAAGCAAGCTAGCCAAATTTCGTTGGCGCCGTCTCAAAGTACACTTCTTGGGAATTCTCTACTGACAAACCCAGCTATTGATTCCAGAATGTGTCCCCATTCCTTTTGTTGTTCCATCGAAATTCTATCGTCCCAGTCTTTGCCTTCTTTCCATAACTGCTGCAGCAACAGTTTTCGCAAAATCACAACGGGATTCGTAAACCAAGCGGATCAAAAACTATTGCAACACCATGAAGAATTGTAGCCGTTCTGTCAGCAGCTTTGGGTCGGAAAAATTGAATTTGGGGGAGGGGGCGTAGTACTATGAACATAATTTAATTAACTTCTAGTTAACTTAAGGTGGTGGTATCCTTTTGTGCAGTTCTTTTCTGGTGATTTTTCAAAACGCTGTAACTTTCGCAATTTTGGAAGTTGGAAAGAGCTTTTATACATAGTTTTAAAGCTTATAATCAGAACATTGACATGAGATTATGAAACTGGCAAGATTATCCCATACATTTTTGGAAAATTTTCGGACATAACGGCTAAATATAGACCAAAAATTTTTGAACATCGGTTTTCCAACCCTGCGGAACCAGACTAAATTTCTTTTCGCTCTAACATACAGAGGAGATATGGGCCGAGGGACTTTTTTTGGGTTTCGCTCAGTGTTACTTAACGGTTGAGAAAATTTGCAAAATGCACAGAGGCACTATATTTTTCAACTTTGCACTAAATTTCCTCAAACCTGGAAACCTTTTAGCCAAAACCAAGAAAAACGTCCCTCCGCAATAGTACGAATTTCTATTTTGCCGAAAATCTCCGGAATCTGTCGAGTAGTTTTTCAGAAATCGATGTTTAAAACAAAATAATCGCAGTTTTGCCAAAATGGTTTTCCGGCCAAATCTCTAGCTGAAAGCAATAAAGTCCGGCTATTAGCGATTCATAAAATGTGCATTTGGACGCTGTATCGATTGAGTATAAATGGAACAAAATTATTCATAAGGTTTGGCAGTAATTTTGAAAAAACTAATGTCCTCGAAAATGGCCATTTTTTGACTCTCAAAATGGGTTTTTGCTTATACTGACTTAACCACTGGAGATTGCTCAAAGGTTGTCAAAGCAAAAATGTTCATTTTTGTGTCCTCTTTCCAGCCATTACAACCAATCCCGTGTCTGGTCTACCTACTGGAAGCCTAAGGCCAAAAACCTCTTTTGGCCTAAAAATCCGGGACTGGTCCCAGAATGTGAAAGAGCACGGAAATAGTTTATTTAGCAAGTTTTAGCTATTTACGTGAAGCCGTATGAGTAAAAAATACCCGAAAGGAAACCAGCGCCTTAAAATTTAGAAAAAATGCTATTATTGCAAGACCCACCTCCTCTTTTAAATGGGATCCAATTGATTGATGCTGCAGGTCTGCAGTAGCTATATAAATATATGTTAGCCAGGTATGAAGAGAAGTACAAGAGCAAGCAGGGGTAGGTTTTGCAAGAAAATTACGATATTTTTAATTTCTGAGGTCTGTATGAAACCCATTAGATTGATGTTGCAGGTCTGCAGTAGCTATCGTTAATCTGAAGGAAAGTAGAAAAAGCAAAAAGAGCAAGAAGTGCTGAAATTAGTCTTAAAATTGTTAATAAATAAATATTAGTAGTCAAATGAACTCCAAACAATTTTAACCAATTAACCAATTTTAACGAGCACACTAAGTGCAGCTGCAAGTGCACAGTCTATTAAAAACGTGAATGAACTAATTTTTTAGATTAAAATTATTAAATTCTTCATTTTAAAAATCACATCTAAAAGCTTCACATGTTTTAAATTAATACGTTTTTAGTTGAATAAACATTCATTTCGCATGACTTATAATGTTTACTTTTAAATTTAGCGCTCATTCTATAAACAGCTAGCTAATGAGAATCTATGTTGGATCTGGTTAGAATCTATGTTGAACTTAGTTATTGGACAACTTGTTCTAAGAATGTAAGTTAGCCACCAACGAACTTTCTGAGAATGTTCGTTAGCGGGCGGCTGACAATCTAAATGTTCGTTAGGCGGCCGGCTGACATTCTCAGAATGTTCGTTGACGGTTAACTTACATTCACAAGAAAGTAAGGTGAATGTAAGTTAGCAGCCAACGAACATTCTGAGAATGTTCGTTAAATAATGGACAAGATTCGTATTGAATTCTAAGAATCTAGTTACTCAGGCCAAATGAACTATTTGAAAGACGCATATCCCCACTATGACTCCTCGTCGCCATTGTGGTAAAGAACACGAAACCCACGACGGAACTATGCACACCGGTCAGCACAGCAATAAACAGAACCTCCAGACAGGTCTGAAAAGTCCAGGTACCTCCATGAGAATGGTTCGCCCAAGAGCTTCAGCTCCCAATCTGGATGACATGCCTCACTGCCAAGATTTGACTAACCAGATATCGCAGAAACTTGCAGAAAACCACGAAATAGGTGACGATAATCACGCAGCGAAGGCGAAACACTAGCACGGCCAGACTAACCAGACAATAGGAGGCCAGTATGGACAATTCCAGTGCAGTATGTGTTTCACCATAGACCTGAGATTCCACGAATTCCACGTAGATAAAGCGGATATTGTCAGGGCCATGACCGTGATCATGATCGTGAGCTATCAGCTGCGCTGATCGAATTAGGGCGTCCGCTGCCGCAGCAGGCGCGCAACTTTCATACAGTCCGATTACGGTTGCCATCAAAATATGAAGAAAGATGTAGGTATTCGCCGCTTTCATCGTAAAGGCATGTACCCAATCAATGCTGAAGGACATGGCGATCACAATGAACACAGTGTTGCTCCAATGGACCAGCCGCTCATTCGGAAACTGCAAATGTTCGAAAATTTTGAAACTGGACATCCGGAACCACGTCTGAATCAAATGGGTTACCTGTCACGGTCGCCACTTTTAATGAACTTTGGGTAAGAGAAGTAAACGATTGCAAAGTTCGTAATGAGTGTATGATTTTGAAGTTTGGAATAAAATTCAAACAAAATTTAGTTTATTTCAAAGAAGACATAATTTTGTAGGAACAAAATACAAATACGACCGTGTACAAAACAATTTTAAACCAAAATTCCCCACCCTTCCAACCAACCTCTAACCTACTTCAAATCAGGGGCTTTGGTTTCTCCAATTTAGGTGACCAATTTGGATTCAAAGAAAATTGACTGAAAATTAGGAGAATTCCCTCCCTTAAGTATTGGGTAACTAATTTGCATATTACGAAAATTCCGAATTTCTAATTTGCATATTTGTTCCGAAGTTCGTAGACTTTTGGAAACAAGGACATTTCCACAAAATATCCCTTCTTTTGAAAACGCGCTCCCTCGCCGCGGTCCATAGAGTCAGTAGAATAAAATTGAGTTAACTTAGTTAACCTACCTACTAGTACATAATAAAACAACATTAGTACACGAAAGACCTAAAACTGCATCTCGCACACGCGGATGCCTGCCCGAAGCCAACAACACAACTCAGTACTGGCTTAACTGGTACGTGTAAAACTACACCGGAACCTCCGGGACAGACAGACAAGACAGAAAAATACATACAGGACAGAAAACAAAGACCGCAACGAGGATGCACCCTCACAAAAGAGAGGCTAAAGTTTTGAACAACAATAGATTTCTTAAACTACAGAACTAATATTCCGGAACCTTCGACGAAGATTCCCAATCCTCCGACGAAACCTTTTCGAAAAAAACAACAATCTCCCCTCACACGCATATTCTAACAGAAAACACACTCCTCCCTCAATTACAATTATATATACCAGAACAGCACAAACAAAAACAACTTTACAGGGGACACGGAATCGCGAGCCATTCGCCGGGGGAAAGAGTTTCGATACCAGCCAAAGCGCCAATCATCACCCGACAATCATCACACTAAGGCACCCCCGGCCCACCTCCATGCAACGTCCAACCGGCCACCAGTCAACAGCCAACGACAAAGCTTCAAAGTCCAGCATACTGGCTGTTTCTCCGTCCCTGACCAGAACAATGACCGCAGTAGCGCTCGCCAACCACACACCGCACTTGCGCAAGGCACTCCACATAGAGGCACGATCCACGCTGTTAAACGCAGCGGCAAAATCAATGAAGCAGATCACAGTTGGCTTCCCATGGCGTAGACGGCGTTCGATGCACCGGCGAAGGACGAAGATTTGATCGATGCAACCTCTACCAGACCGAAAGCCGGCTTGTTGCTCCCTTAGTTGTCTTTCGTAAAGTTCGAGAAGGCAGGAGCGTAATACGATGGTTAGGATCTTTCCAGCTATCGACAATAAAGTGATTCCACGGTAGTTTGAGCAGTCATATTTGCTGCTCTTTTTGTACACCGGCACTATTATGCCATCTTTGAAGTCCTGTGGGACGGTTTCTGAGCGCCAGATTTTCTGTATCACGCCGACAATGGCGTGACTTGTGTTATCGAGGTCGAGGGACTTCAGGGCTTCAGCCGGGATGCCGCATGTGCCCGCAGCTTTTCGCGACTTCAGGCTTCTGATTGCTTTCCGGATTTCCTCAGCGGAGGGTGGCTCCTGGCTGACAGATTCGCAACACTGAGGGGAGGCGCAGGCTCGCCAATGGGAGAATGAATGGGTAGGGAACTAGAACAAGGAACTAATACGAGTGAACGAAACAATAAAATTTTCAAATATAGTAAACAAAATCTCACAGAATACTAAACACAAATTTCTAAACTCATAAATTTGAGGAGAGAAACAGGCAGAAATCCAATCCCGAGGAATCCTGATCCTGGGACAAGGATTACTGACAGTTCCAAAGAAAATCAAAGAAAACTATGTGACTGTTCAAATAATAAAAATTAAAATAAACTTGATTTCAAATCGAATGCCGAAAAACTTATATGAGAAACGTTTACGACCTGTATTAATGGAAATCCGCTTAAACCGGCGGTGACTTCCAAAGCTAAGACCGGATACCCAAAGACTTCTTCGGTCAATAGAAGGTCCAGGACCATCCAGCCATGGTTTGAATTTCACCGACTGAACCAGCAGATTCCATGAAGACATCCTGGAACATTACTAAAATCAACTGAAAATAAAACAAATGCAAAGTGCTTTCTGCAAATGAAGTTTTAAATGTGTGAAAGTTTTATTGGTGCGAAAAATTATAATAATCTTAATTTGAACATTTTGAGAACAAAAAGGCAGGTGGATTACCATCCTTTGACATAAAAAATTTTAAAAAAATTTGGGTCTGGTAGCTTTAGCCTTTCCTGACCATGGGTCAACGGGTCAAGGCAGGCAGATCAAAGGTTGGTTAATAATCCCCTTAAAATTTTAGAACTTTAAAATCTACTCATATCTACACGGTCGCCACACTTATGAAGTTCGGGTAAGAGAAGTAAACGATTGCAAAGGTCGTGATGAGTATGTAATTTTGAAGTTTGGAATAAAATTCAAACAAAATTTAGTTTATTTCAAAGAAGACATAATGTTATAGGAACAAAATACAAATACGACCGTGTACAAAACAATTTTAAACCAAAACACCCCAACCCTTCCAACCAAACTCTAACCTGATTCAAATCAGGGGCTTTGCCTTCTCCAATTTATGCGACCAATTTGGATTCAAAGAAAAGCTACCGAAAATTATGAGCATTCCCTCAATTAAATATTGGCTGATCTAACTGGCATATTACGAAAATTCTGAATTTCTAATATGCACATTTGTTCCATATTATACATATTATATATATAAAGTTAAATTATAAGTTATAGCTAATATATAGTAAAAAAGAAGCAAATTCGCGAAGACAGTTTTTGGTTTTCTGCCCTTTTTCATATTTTACTCCTTAATTTAGTCTTTCACCAGCAATCCCCCCTCTCCACTGGATCTGTCCCTCGTGTGGACAATGAGTTATGTAAAATTCACTTCCCGAGAAAGCAGAAAAATAACCCGAGAATGGACGTCTCCTTAACTTCACGCAGGGTTAATCTTTCCGCGATTGGTTTGCATTCTCCCACCTAAAATGGTCCGACTCGAGAACAAAACTTAGGTCCGTCATGAAGTGGCGGATAATATCCATGCCATGAATGAATCTATTTTTGTTTGCAGTAGTGTTATATTTTCCACGCAGTGCAATCAATACGATGAATATGGTTTAGTAGGGAAACCTTGGTTGGAAATTTTACACAATTTTAGATTTTAACTTAGTGTTTGGCTTCCTTTCTTCTTGGCTGCAATGCGAACAATTTTTGGGTGGGGCTGTGGGACATACATAGGTAGGTAGGTGTAATTGGGGGCATGCATAGGTGTAATTGGGGGGAGGTTTGGGGGGGGGCTAGCCCCCCCCAGCCATTTTTTCAAACCACCCCCAAAAATTTTTGGGGGCCCCCGGGCCCCCCCCCAACTGGGGGGGGGGGGTAGTCGCGCCGTAGGCGCCAAAAATTGGCCAAAATTTGCGTGTTTTTAGGGTAAATTTTCAAAAAATGTCCTAATTATTGGTTGAAAGTTTTCATTATTGCGAGAAATACACGTTTTTAACAGTTTTATGTACTTTCGGACTCAATTTTGACCTTATTTTGGAGTTAGAAACATGTTGTCAATCAGGTTTACGAGTTTAAGTCCCTTGTCTAATGTTAAAACTATATACTTCATGTTTGGATGCGTTTTGGCATAAGCGATGGCTGAAAATGCAATTTTTGGCATAAAAAAAACTTTTTGGGGGAGGTTTGGGGGGGGTTTGGGGGAGGTCTAAGAAGGGGGCCCGCCCCCAAAATTTCGGGGGAGGGGGCCTCCCCCAACCCAAATCCCCGTTACACCTATGATGGGGGGGGGTAACCAGTGGCGGTCGGCGGATCCAGGATTTTGAAAAGGGGGGGGGGCGCTGAAAAATTTTTCCCGGGGGGGATGAAAATTTGCTTTTTGCAGGAACAAAATATTTTTACAAGAAAATATTGTGTATGAAAAGGTTAGTTCACTTGCCAATTGGAAAACAACTATATATATCCCGTGACTGAAGCAAAGCATGAAGAATTTACACAACAAGCACGCGGGGGGTCTGGGGGCCTGGGGGGCAGAGCCCCCCCAGAAGTTGAAGAATTTTTTGAATTTGGAAAAAATCCGTCATGCCAACTTTTGAAAAGATTAAATAAATAAAATGGAGATCACTACGGACGCGGACTGCGGACGCGGAGGCGGAGCCCCCCAGAAGTTGAAAAGTTTTTCAAATTTGTAACGTCTGAGGAATTTTTTCAAAGCATTCTCTGAATTAAAGAAGCGAAATGAGGCTCAATACGTTTTCATGCACGCAAATGATGCATAAACTGGGCGAACCACATCCAATATGGTATTTAGCACTCAGTTTTGGCGTTCCAAACCCATATTATGATGGTAAATTTAAGTAAATATATACGCGCCGATGGCGCAAAAATTTTTTTGAAAAATGGGTGTTTTCCACATGGCCGGAAAAAAATTCCTGGGGGGCAACACAATTTCGGGGGGGAATTCCCCCCATCCCCCCCTGGCTACGCGCCTGTATATATATATAGTTACTTACGAAGTGAAAAACTTGCAGTAAAATAGTATATACAAGGAGTGGTGGTAATAAAGAGGACAAGTTGCAAGGGCAACAAAGATAATGTGCAAAACGGGGGGTCTGGGGGGCGGAGCCCCAGTTGAACAATTTTTTGGAATCGTGGAAAATTCAGCAATTCAAATGTTTAAAAAGATTAGTTAAGATGAGATGAGTTATTGAGTTGTATATATAATCGATCAGTAGAAAACCAAAACGGGAATTGGTTGCTTTTCAGAATTTTTCACTTCCACGATTTATTCTAGAGCACTTTCAGAAGCTTTGTTTTGTTTTGATGTAATGCAGTTTTGTAACAGAAATGCAGTTTTGTTATGATTTTAGGCTATATTCGTAATTTTGGTTGCATTTTTGCCTTGTTGGCGTGTGTTGCTTCATATATATTTCGCATTGTCCCGCGACGCGAATATATTCTAACTTACGTAGTGTCTATGTATATATATATATATATATATATTTATATATATATATGTATCATGTCTGTGAGTATTAACAATGACGAGAACAACTCGACACAATGTGGGGGGTCTGGGGGGGCGGAGCCCCCCAGAAGCTGAAAATTTTTTCTTTTTAGATGAAATCGTTCTTTAAATCTTTAATTCTTTTAATTTTGCAGAAACAAGAAATTTTTTATGAGTTTACCCTATTTGAAGGGAAAAATAAAAATTTTTTGTTACACTCGCACGACATTTTAAGCTTTTTCTATCCAAAAATCTGGTAAAAACGTTGGCAATATACGTATATACGCGCTCACGAAATTTTGTGGACATGCCTTTTTCTGTTTTTCCTGTTTGCTTTTACTTACCTTCAAATCGCAACGACAGAGCTGCTCCAAGCAATACGTAACTGAACGAAGTA
>JASAND010025021.1:0-43504 GCA_030248195.1 Trissonchulus latispiculum
AAGTTTCAGCTATTTAAGTAAAGGATTAAAGCCGTATGGGTCAAAAATACCCGAAAGAAAACCACTAAACCAGTACCTTAAGGTCACTTACAGCCGAGTGAAGTTCCACAGCATACGGCGTTATGGGGAAACTGTGTGTGTATGCTGCATACTACTGTGTACTACATAGGAAGCAGGTTTTGCGTGCGGGTACCTGCGGGCCGGATTTCGCGTGTGCGGGCCGCGGGCCGGAGTGTTGCGGGCCGCGGTCATGAGGTGCGGGCTGCGGGCCGGGCGCGGGCCGGAAAAATCGGCCCGCATACAACTCTGGGAGAGGCTGACTCAGAGTTGGTCGCGGGCCGCGGGTGCCCGCGGGTACCCGCGGGGCGGGGCGGGTATCACCAAATTTCAATACCCGTACTACCCGCGCGGGTATCTGTGCGGGCCTAACCTAAGAATTTTAACTATTTTTTGTCTAAAACTAAGCGAAATTTACTAGTTAAACAGAAGATACTGCATTTGTATTTTCACCTCTCAGTTACTTTTGAAAGTCTTCTGAACTGTAATAGTGAGTCTGTGCTGCTTTGCTTAGGTAAAAGAGCGGACCAGTCATGTCGGAACAACTCATATATACTTTCAGCGATTTCAGACCCGATAAAACTTAAATGTTTGCGTGACTATATACTGTAAGATTTTCGGCCTTCTTATCCAACTCAGTTCCTGAGTCTGCAAGGTTTAGAGGCGTTTGCTTAATAAACCTAGAAATGTATTAATTTAGCTGAATCTAGTTGAATGAGTTTTCACAAATATTTATTTAGCTTTTAATATTAATCTGTTGCCGGATTGTAGATAGAAGTATATATTGTTGTTTATGATTAAAAATAGGTCACTACGAACTAAAGCCAATATAGGCACAGGAACAGCGATAAAGGAACCAGGAACAGGAGTCTAGTTTCAAACAGGGGTCTATTTTATACCCATAATTTCCTCCTTGATGCATATTTGAGCTTGCGGGTGGTCGGTCAATGTATAAAAATCTTATTTGTTAAACTAACTCCGCATATTAAGAAAAGTCGTTGTTGTCACGGTGTGATTTTTCCCCCTTGAAAATTTCCCCCCGGAAAAACTACACCGGTGTGAATTTTCCCCTAGGAAAAATTACACCGGTGTGAATTTTCCGGGGAGAAATTTTGCTCCAATGCACGAAATAATGCAGATTTTAGTTTATAGTTGAGTTTGACTTATAATCAAAGCAATTCTGCTTTGAAGTGATTAGCGTAATCCGCCAAAATAATCATTCATTACTTGTTTACTAAACCTTAATTAAACCTTAAAACTTCGATATAAAATCATAAAAAATTAAAAACCTTAAGAAAGATTAGAGTTGATATTTATTTCTACTTAATTTAATTTTTCTTAATTAAGATATATAAAATGTGGAAAAGCAGTTGGATGAAACAATGGTTTTAGTTAATCCTACAAAATTTCTGATTTTTCAAGAAATTTTATTCATTATTTCGATTCAATTTTGTATCTCAGATAAACTATTATAGCGAATAATTATTTTGGCGTATTACGCTACTCATATTCCATCTTGAAAGTATAATTATCTGCTTCGATTATGAGCTAAACTCAATTTATAAACTGAAATCTGCATTGAATTGGTGCAAGATTTTCCCCCGGAAAATTCACACCGGTGTAATTTTTCCGGGGGGAAAATCCACACCGGTGCAGTTTTTCCGGGGGGAAATTTTACACCGGGGGAAAAACTGCACCGTGACAGTTGTGGCATTACATACAAGGTAATATCAAAGTAGATCATGTGGAGATCTTGTGGCCCTGATCTCTTGTGATCTTTTTAATTTCATATTTCGGTTGCTGGAGTTTATCCGATTTCGTTCCTGCTCTTGTTACTGAAATCATATTCCATCCGTTCCTGTTCCTATTTCTGTACCTGTTCCAAGTTTTAGATGTCACGGTGGTGGTGGTTTCCTTTTGTGTAAATGTGGACCTATAGTCTTCAATTCTTTCTGAACGTAGATGAAACTTTCCAAATATGCAGTTTTTGTGCTCTTTAATATTCTGGAACCAGTCCCACATTTTTAGGTGAAAAGATAAGAAATTTTCTGTTTTTGACACTATACTTTCAGTAAATAGTAGATACATCAGATTGGTTGTTATGGATGGAAAGAGGGTACAAAAGGAAGATTTTTGCTTTTACAATAATTCGAGCTATCTATAGTGACGACCATTTTCGAGAAAATCAGTTTTTTCAAAATTACTGCGAAATCCTAGTGACAATTTTCGTTCATTTATAATCAATCGATACGCGATATAATTGCCCGTTTTATCAATGCCAATTAGCTGGGATTCGTTGCTTTAACCTAGAAATTTGACCGAAAAACCAATTTGGCAATCATGGGAATCTACAGGTTATAAGCTTTAAAATGATGTATAAAGCTCTTTCCAACTCCGAAAATTGCGAAAGTTATAGCGTTTCAAAAAATCACCACAAAAGCACTGCACAAAAGGATACCACCAGCATAAAATATCCAACTTTTTGGAAAGTCAGGAAAACAGATACACCTAATAAAATGAAAATTGCCGTTTTAATTTAGTTTTCCACATGAGCAGGGCAAAACATTTTGCGGGTATCTTGCGGGTATCACTTGTCTGCGGGCCGCGGGGCGGGGCGGGGCGGGGCGGGGCGGGTACCTTTCTGCGGGCCGCGGGCCGGGGCGGGTAGCAAAAATCCGGCCCGCGACCAACTCTGGGCTGACTAAACATCAAATTGTGCTTCATGTTAACTTAGAAGGCTGGAAACCGTTTTTATTAAAGTGAATTGAAACTGAAACTGAAACTCCGACTTGAAACTGAAATTATTTCGGACTATCAAATGAACCTGAAACTGAAACTGAAACTAAAATAGAATCAGCAAATCGCAATATTTTAAAAGATCAAGCGGTGTGTAGACAAAAGGTAAAAATTCTTTATTTCTTCGAATTTCTTGAAAGTTCGGGTGACCGCAAAACTTTTTGAGCAGGCGGCCTGGCCCCACTTGATCTGTTTTTCTATTTTTAAATTATTATCTGATCCATTTTTATTTTAACGATCTATAATATTTTAATGTTTTAGTTTTTGAGTGTAGCTACGTAGACAGTATTTCCGTCACTTACAGCCACGCCGTTATTTTAGGGGAAAAATTTTCTTTAAATTTTCTTTCCATTTTCTTTTTCTTTTTCTTGCGAAAGAAGAAATTTGGACTCTATTTTCTTTTTCTTTAAAGAAGAAAGTGTCATTAGGCTGTCTCAGGTTTCAGCTGTCAGTCAATTTTGCGTAAGCAACCCAGCCTAGTGACCCCTTGCGAAAGGACTCCTGCTTGCTTTAATGTATGTGGTCTATGCTATGAATGCATATGTTACAAGAGTAACAGCTGTCAATCTCTCTTTGAGACTTACTTTGAGTAAAGCAGAAAGAGACTATGAAACTAAACTAAAAGGAAGCCGCTTTTCTTTGCCATTTTCTTTAAATTAAAGAAAATTGAAGCCAAATTTCTTTTTCTTTTTCTTTATTTAAAGAATTCTTCTCATTTTCTTTCTTTTTCTTTCCCCTAAAATTCCGACGTGGCTGTAACTTTGATACTTTTCTATTCATCGTGAATTGACACTGAAAAAAGTATGGGTCAATGGATCGTAATTTCCTGATACGCGTCTGCCCACGACCCGAGACTGAAACTGAAACTGAAATTAGAATCGACTACTGAACTAACACTACATAGCACGATTTTCGAACAAACCTCGAAAATCTCCGAAATTTTACAATGGTCTGCCTCAAAATTAGAAAAAATCGCAATATTTTAAAAGATCAAGCGGTGTATAGACAAAAGGTAAAAATTCTTTATTTCTTCACGATCTATTTTTCACGCATACAGGTCAATCCAGGGAAAATTACAGGTTTGTCTTGTAAAGCGTTACTCATTTAATAGGATTGCGTAAAAATTTAAGAAAACTTCAGGTTTCTTAAGTATTTCTTAAAGGAAAGTCCTGTAAAACCCTAAAGGTTTCTTTTGTGTTTTCTACAGGAAGCTCTTGAATTTGTACTATTCAGGAGTCCGGTAAAATACTAAAGTTGCTTTTGTGAATAATACAGGAAGCTCCGCAGTCCGCAGTTACTGACTACAAAAACTACAAAAACTCATGTAATTTGTACAGGATAGTTTTTAAGAGTGTACAACATCAGTGGGTCGCGGGTCGTGGATGCACGCGTATCAGGAAATTACGATCCACTGACCCATACTTTGTCAGTCAATTCACGATGAATAGCAAAGTACAGAAAAGTATCAAAGTTGAGAGATAGAATTACTGTCTACATAGCTAGACTCAAAAACTAAAACACTAAGAGCTGCGACTTTGTCTAAACTATGTGAGATAAAATGAGAGGATGTGAGAAGACTTGATCCTCGACTTGGTGGAACGTATGCGCTTTGCAAGAAGACAGAAGCTGTTCTATTTCTTCGTAATATCTATGACGATTTGTAATAAAGAGAGTTGATTCCAATGGATCTGCCCGCGGGAGTGAGCTATCCAGGCGACTGTCCCTGGCTCACTCCGACCTGCTACGCCACGATCGCCGTCGGTCTCATCGTGTCCACGAGTGGGAGTCTGTTGGCCTCCCTTTTCTTCAGTCGATGGCGACGGAAGCCACTCCTCATTCCGGTGTTCGGAGACGGGAAGGAGACGGACGGGGGAGAGGAGGAGGCGGAGGCGGAGGAGGCGCCCTCCCTGAGCACCGGGAAGCCGATACTGGACCAGGGGAGAGGGAAGGACCGAGGAGAGGGGAAGGGGAAGGGGAAGAAGTACCGACTCCCGACGAGTCTGAAGCCGCGGGAGCCGACGGGGGCGGGGGAGACGGGCTCCAAGGAGGAGTCGCTCCTGGGGACGGAGGAGGACGAGGAGAACCTCTTCATCAGCACTCTCATGCGGGACTTCCTCCTGATCGACCTCGCCAAGCAGATCGAGGACTCCATCGGGGAGATCGCCCTGGACGCGACGCTCCCGCTCGCCTCCCTCAGACTCAACTCCGGGAAGTGGGTCGTCCTCGGGGAGAAGTACGCCGCCCTCTGGATCCAGCAGAGTCTCGCCACGGAGAAGGTCCCCAGCAAGGAGCGACCCAGTCCCGGGAAGGGGGAGATGTTCATCATAGACATCAAGGACTCCCTCTACGCGGACATGGCCCCGGGGAAGCCGGACCTCTGGACAAAGTCCCGACAGATATTCGAACTCTCCCTCAAGATGGCAGAGATACTCCCGGACATCGAGATGCTCCGACTGACTAAGATGCTCCATCAAGTCCCCCTCGTTTCTGGCTCAGAGAGTTCCGATGATCCAAAAACATAGTATTATTTTGATGATAATTTGTTTATTAAACATCTTTCTGAAGACGAGCGGTTTGATTTCCTATTGTTGATATAATGTAACTTGTCCTCTGCCATCCCATGTACGTGCTCCACTAGTGTTTGAACAGGGTTGGAAATTGGCCGGTTGTTCCTCTCTTCTCTGCTCTACATTATTCTATATTATCTAATGTTAAGAATGTCACCGAAGCTAATTTTTTACACAAGAGTTATTTTAGTTAATCATCGCTGCATTTTACCTGCAATGACTGGAAAATTATTTTCATATAAAATAATATGGCGACTATTGCTGCTAATTAATTGACAATTAACTTAAATTTTGCAGTAAATTAACACAAGAAATTTTCAAATTGTAAAGCGAAGCCCATTATATTGCAAATGATGCTAAAGCTCGTGTCGAAGTTAATTCAATGCTATAAAAATCTGCCAATTAGCTAAACTGATGGAAAGTTTTGCGGTCGGTGATCTTTTGAGTTGGAACAGGTGAGATACTTTCACCTGTTCAATTAAAGGGATCAATTCTTACGCTATTAGATAGCCTCGTCTGTCGTCAAGAACTTTCCAATTGTTTGCAACATGATAGATTTCGCTTAACAATTAGAAAATGTCAATTTAAGTGTTAATTAGCTGCTATAGTTAGTTACCAAAATTACCTTACATTACCCTATATTAATCAAAGTATTATAATTGTCTTTGCGAGAACAATCTATTGCAGACAAAAAGAGCGCGATCGCTCTATAGTACATAGAAAGCTGGCTTAGGTGACTTTTTAGCCTGGGATAACAATACAATGTCCAGACCAGACGAACAACGCTGGTCTACATATGTAGTGAAATATTCGGTTCTCTCCTAAAATAATAGTTCCCGCCGTATCTAACTTGTATAAAAGTGGCTAATCTTGTTACTTTTAAATGTATTAGAGAATTCTCTTCTCTTAACCCGTTTTTGCCCGAATTTTAAAATTTGAAATAACTTTGATCAAATGGAGCCAGATCGTTTAGTTTGACCATTTTCCATCCTAAAAACAACATTTTGACAGTTTCATGTTTGAATTTCTCGAAATCTAACTTGTTACCATTTTGGGAACAGTGGGCACGAATGGGTACAGGGTTTTCTAAGGTGAAAATCTTAATATTCCGCAGTCGTATATTCCCTGACCAATACTTCCGAACTTGTTTTCATGTTAAAGTAACGTTTTTAAGACATCCAAACAGTTTTGATGTTTGCCATTTATCACTTGCTTGTCAAAAGTACCCCCTGAAAGCTGCCTTGACCACTCTGCAGCTTATTTTGGCATTTTTCTCATAATTGTAGCTTATGCATATAGTATATTCGCATCCAGAATGTTATTTTGACGACCATTACCATTACACGCAAGTTTAGATGCCACCATACTTTAGTAGACATATAAACATAACGGAATCCGGACGAGCTTTCCACTGTTTCCTTGTCAGATAACGGCAGTATTTCGATCAAAACGTAACTCCTCTTGTAGGTGGACGCCGTATCCAGTTTATAACAGTTTTGCACGATTGGTGGACATCGACGGCATCATGTCTTATAGCCATCATCCGTGGAAAAAGTTGGCAGCCTTTGCTGTACCTCCAGGCTCAGGTTATTCCTCGACAGCCAACGTAGTATTTAGGGAACTAGCCTGACTAATACGAGCTGCTACATACCAGTACTGCCTCAGGAGCACAGAAAGTCTATTAAGCCTTCATGCTATTGTAATCAAAACAACCCGGTGTCCATATCTTGAAAAACCATCTATCAAAAACCCTGTACCCATTCATGCCCACTGTTCCCAAAGTGGGAACATTAAAAATTTGATGTGCTATGGTAACATAATCGAGTTTGGTAACTATTTGGCTACGTCATTGTAACAAGCAAAGAATAAGCAACATATACCATCCAGCCGATGTCCACACCTAGCGAGCGACATAAAAATCGGGCTCACTCAATATTGAGGAAAATTCTACTGGTGTAGATAAAATTTAAAAGTTTATGGCAGCAGCAAGCTGGATGGTAATGAGAATTGAACCAATTCAAAATAAACTGCTCATACTGGTAAACAATAAAATTAATGTAAAAATTAAAACCACAAACCATACAAACAGGTCTGAGTAAAAAAGTGCTTGTTCCCATAACGGGAACAGTGGGCAAAAACGGGTTAAAAAGACGACTAATTTGATATAATTGTGGAAGGTTAAGAGCAGGATTGAAAGATATGAAGAAAGTGTCCAGGGCGGGGATCGAACCGCCGCGGTTTGGTCGTAGCAGAAGTAGAACGCTCTACCGGACAACGAGACTAGCTTATTACGCTGATTTCAGCCTTTCCATGTTGCTAATGTTTAACACAATAAGGTGGCAATTATGCTAATTATCCTTTTTAATTAACAATTAAAATTAACATCGGCATAGAAAAAAGTCCTAGGCCTCGCTGACGAAGGCGCGTCTGAATAGAATAGGTTGACAAAAGATTTCGCCATGACCAATACAATTACATCAATGCATTTCAAAATTCACTGCACAAAAGGAGACTACCACGTTAAAGCCTCTGCTTGTTGGTAATTTTTGCTGCATGAATCACTTACATTCCGACAACTGGTGAGAAACAGCATTTCAAATTCAAAGACTTGGCCACACTCATTCCTGCTGTCACCTGGTTCAATTCAAGCTTAAACTCGGTCAACTGTCACTGTTAACGTTTTCCAACGTTCTCAGCATTAAATCTGAAATTTGACGATTTTTCTGAATAAAACTGAAATGTCTTCTACCCAAAATATGAGCTGTATCCTGAGAAGCCCTAAATAGCAAAATATGCAAATATATAATTCTCTGCTACTGTAGTGTGCTAATTGTGTAACTCAGAGTTGGCTGCGGGCATGGTTAACCGCGGGTCAACCGTGGACGCAATTCTGTGACCGCAACGACCGCAAATTTTCTTTTAATTTGCCTTCTAAGGCCTGTTTAAAGGCATTTTTATACTATTTTTATTTTAATATTTAAATGCCTGCTCCTGATAAAAATTATGTCTTTAACTGCTTCATTATCACTGTTGCACTGTTTTCTACCTAAAAGGAGTTTTATTTATATCCCTTTCCTCAATATAGCCGCGCAATGAATTTTGAAATGCTGCAGTTTACTCAACTAAAAGCTTAACACTTGTATTAAACTGGTTGCAATGAAATCCCAGCCGAGTTTGGGTTGGGTGTTTTAACTGTTTTTTGAGCTTACAGAAATAACTATATTTCGGGAATGACAGAAAGGTTAAAAAATTCTCTAATTCAGGCTTCAAAAAACCTAGCTGAGAGCTGAAATTCCACTGATTCTCTTTCAAACTCTTAATGTTAAAAGAACAGTAAAAACTTTCTTCAGAATTTTTAAATTTGGACTCAATTTTCCAAAACATGAACGCTATATACTTAAATTCCTGAAAATTAGCACTCATCAAATGCCGGACAGCCGAGGGCTATTTATATAACCGCTTTTAAAATCTGTGATAGAACAATCTAATATAGCAATTTACAAAATTTGGCCTTTTTAGTTCAATACTAGATAATTGGTGTATGTACACTTGACAGCCCTTGCGCTTATTCGAGCTGTCGAAATTTGGCGATATTTGATTTTTCAAAAATTGATAGTTCTCTTTTACCCTTTTTCATTAAAATTGTAGCTAACCAAAAGTAGATCAATTTAATTCAGATTAGTCTTTATCCATTCAGCGTGTGCCAATGTTGTACAAGAATCAGAATTTTGCTTATTTCAGTTAAATTTCACTTGAAATGTTTTCAAAGTGAACTTTTAACACGGTGGTCATTGCGGTCAAACAAATTTCATGCGGGCTGCGGGCGTGGTCGCGGGCGGTCGCAGTCACTGAAAAATGTGTCCATTGCCAACTCTGGTGTAACTGACTTGTCCGAAATTTGAGAATTTGTAGAAAGTCAATCAGCAGCTCAAGAGCAAATAACCTCATGAATATTAGCCACGTTTCCCAGTCCAGTCTGATTCGATTTACGTGAATTTACATCCCAGTTGCTCGCACACAGCTTTCAACCTTATCTTATCCGTTTCAATTTCCTATGCCGGACACATGTGTAATGGAATTGGTAAAATCTGAAATTAAAATCCGTTTAAACTGAGTAAAACATGGTCCAAAATCACTGAAATCGGTAAAGAAGAATCTCCATACCATGGATTTGCGAAGAAGATCAACGATTGGGTCTTGTCTCATTACCCCCCCCCCCAGTACTCAAAATCCTTAAAACTTGACCAAATGAGTTAAAATTTGGTGTGGGTATGTTTTCGACCACGCTGAGTTCAGATATCGCAAAATTTTTCGATTTCGCGAAATTCGAAATTTTTCGATTTCTAAGGGGGGACCAAGGGAAACCGAAAATTTTTTTGTCTTCGATTTTGCTGAAAAGATGTATATAGGGGTGTTCGGGGTCGTAGAACACGAATCTGAAGTCCGTTTTTCGTTTCAGCTTTTCGTTAGCTCAGAATAAGCTTACATCTTAAGCTTAAGTCTTTAGATTATACTGAGCTAACGAAACGCTGAAACGAAAAACGGACTTCAGATTTGTGTTCTACGACCCCGAAAACCCCTATATACATCTTTTCAGCAAAATCGAAGACAAAAAATTTTTCGGTTTCCCTTGGTCCCCCCTTAGAAATCGAAAAATTTCGAATTTCGTGAAATCGAAAAATTTTGCGATATCTGAACTCAGCGTGGTCGAAAACATACCCACACCAAATTTTAACTCATTTGGTCAAGTTTTAAGGATTTTGAGTACTGGGGGGGGGGTAATCGAGACAAGACCCCAACGATTATCATTATGGAATATGATTAATAAATGATGTCCAAGCAATAATTGTGTGAATTGTTTCGTGTTTGCCAAGCCAGAGTTGTCTAGTACTCAATATTAAGGGAAATTCTTAAATAGGGACCAAGGTTTGCACTCAATTAGGACAGAAATCTTGGTAGCGTTGACAATTTCAGGTGTAATTAAGTTTAAATATTGTCTAAATTACTAACAATACTAATTTAGAAGAGTAAGTGAAGGGTTAATTCGGTCACCTATCCCCTAATAATCGGAGTTGTCACTCCACCCGACTTTAAACGGCAGCAGTTTGATAAATCGTAAAGAATTTCAAAGAAAAGTAGTGAGTTGTTACTCCCCACGAAGGAAAAATATCAACATTCTGACGAATACCATGGGTATTAATGAGTTGTCACTCATAATCTGAGGCAAGAATGGCCTTTTCTCCACTTTGTACGTTTTTTCATTGACTAAACATGAATTAGCAGGAAGTCATTGACTTTTAATAGGCAATTACATGCCTACTCGGTGGAGTCCCGTTTGCGCGCACAAATTAAAGTTTTCATTTGAGTCAGTCCCACTTGCGCGCAAGTCTCGTTTAATTAAGCACTAAGTGCGCACTAAGTGTCAATTAGTATTGTTTAAATCTGTTGTAAGGAGTCCCGTTTGGGCGCAAGTCCCAACTGCGCGCAAAAATACCTCCAGTTGTTATTAAAGTAAGAAAGCACGATATTATAGAGATTAAAGATTTTAATTTAATGATATAAAAAGAACAACTTTGTATTATTCATGGAGTGTATATTCTACCTTGAATATTTTATCTGAACTCACTAACCTCTGTTTTTGCTTTGCTTTGTTTTGCACAAACTTATTTTAAGTTAAAAATGCAATTTCATTTGAAAACACGCCGGAACTTTTCCAACCAACATATGAATGAACATCAATGAATTGTTTAATAGAATTTTGTCACTGTCACGTATTCCAATTGTTAATGCTTTTCTGTGAACAACATTAATTTATTTTCATAGCTACAAAATTCCTTTCAACAGTTATGCCAATTGAACATTCTATGTACTGCGCGCAAATGGGACAACCGTAGGTCAACGCAAGAATAGAGCTCAAATTGTTTTGCGCGCAAACGGGACACTCTGAATAATTAGTAAGGTGCGCGCAATTGGGAATCACTGCGCGCAAATGGGACTTGCGCGCAAACGGGAGTGAATCGCCTACTCAGCCGAAAATTGGTCATAAAATTACCTATAAAGTGGAAATTCACACTAAAAATGACAAATATCGGAAGGTGGGTCGACTCTAGGCATTAAAATAGCTAAGTACGTAGTTGTATAGGTTTAATTAGGGTTAATTAGTGCTAATTAGGCAGTAATTAGTTAATTTTACGAATTTTGGGTCGAAACATGACTTGGGCTCAGATGAAAGAGAATTTGATGCGGATTTTAAAAATCTAAACCCGACGTTTTAACTCCGAAAATTGGGAAAGTTATAACGAAAAATGTTTTTATTAAGATTACACTTTTGTTGTGTAATCTTAACACTCCAAAAAGGAGTGTTCTAAAAAGGTTTTATTTTGGGTTGACTTAAGTCAAACCTTTTCTCTTCTTCTTTCCTTTCTTCCTTCTGTTGGGCCTTTCTTCAAGGACCCAACAGTTGCCTTCTCCTTGAGCTTTGGCCGAAGACAAAGCTAGCAAAGAGGAAAAGGGAAATGTACATAGTTTCCTGCCCAAGTCATGACTAGAAGGGGGCCGTTGCCCTTTAATAATAATAATAATACAATAATAAGTAGCTAGGAATGCGTACGTAAGTATATACTAGGTAATTATGTACTTTATTTGTTCTGGAAAATTATGCAATTCGCGTAAAAATTAGTTAAAGTTCTAAAATTTAGTAAGATTGTCCCTTTGGTTGCGTTCATGTGTTAAAGAAAGTTTCCCAAAATTTTGCTAGAATTCGGGGCCCAAAATATATCAAAAAAGGGTCAGTTGGAGGGCAATAATTCTAAAATCTCATTAATATTGACCCTCGGCGGTCAGCTGGCCCGCCTCGCCGCTGCGCCCCATATGTAAAAGGTGGCAAGCTTCTGGAAGGTTCCAGAACCTTCTAGAAGCTTTGTCTTGAAATCAAAGGAAAATCCGCCTCCAAAGTCACTAATGACCTGTCATCGGGCTGCCAGCAAAACTGTCAGTCCGACCCTAAAATTTTCTTTCTAATCAGTGTTCGTTTGAGTGCGACCGAGAACGGTTGCTTTCCCCCTTCCCTTCTAGTGCGCTCTCCAGTGCAGTTGTTGCCTGCATGGGGGTTAAAGTGCACTCTCCCCGGTTAGGACTAAAACGTAGGACTTTTCTGGCCCTTGGGCCAGAAAAGAAACTGAGATATTTACCGCGAACACTACAGATCTAGGGCCATATAGGTTTGTTATCCCTGGCCAGAAAACTGAGAACGAAAAGCCTAGGAAATGGACGGCCATTTTGGCCTTATTTTTATGTATTGTTGAGGCCTTTTGGCCATTTTTTATGTATGACTTTTGTGGCCCTTTTAGGCCAATTTTTCTATATTTTGTGAGGCCAATGGGCCATTTTTTATATATCTTTTTGGGCCAGCGAGCCCCAATTTTCGATATATTGGGCCCAAGGCCAGATTTTGAGTTCCATAGCATGTGTGGGCTTTCGAGCCACTTTTATTTCATCTTATTTTTATTATTATAATTATTATCATTTTATTATTTTGATATCGGGGCAGCTCATGTAAACCCCTCCCGTTTGACGGAGGTCTTGAGAATTGCCCCTACTTTAGTTTTTCTGTTTTTATAACCGACACCCTCTTAATATCGAGGTTTGCTGACCTCCACCCCTCGTTATTCTACTTTATTTAGTTATTCTTTTATTTGCACTTTTCGGTCAAGCCACGACCAACACTTTTTACTATTTTTTATAGGGCCCGTTTGGCCAGTAATTTGGGGTTTTTTCAGTAGAATACGGGATATCTAAGTGGGGACCCAATCCCTGAGGTTGAGCTAGAGGGCCCCTTTGCTACGACCCTAGAATTTTAAGATAGTAATAGGTAGCTTCACCCCACAGCCGGCAACTAGGAGTTGCCGGCCGTATTGTTTTGTCACGGCTTTGTTAAGCCTCAAAAACTCATTGTCCGTAATTTGTAATTGTTTGCTGTAGGTCGGTATTGAAATTAGTAGGTTACCAAAAGTATGAAACGAATTTTAAAACGAAGTTCTAAACCAATCGCTTGTCTTATAATCCGTTGTTTTAATAATTAACAATCAAGCGTTTCACGGGGAATGACCGGCTTCCCCATTAGTTAATTTAATTGTTGATAGTAGTTTGGTTTTTAGTAATGATTGCTTAGCAATCATTACTCACACGGCTTTCCAAAGTTGTAAAATTCTTCAAAGTTGCCAAAGTTCTACGCTAAAAGTCGAGTTTTAGGATTCTAAAACTCGCAACAAAATCTTTATTAAATCTTATTAAACTAATAGCTAATAACTACAATTGAATGGGTACTTAAAGCTCTAGTTAAGGGTATAGACTATCCCATAAATTAGATTTAGGGTGCGTGAATTGTCCCTTGGTGTGTGTGTGTGATTGAGATTAGTTAGATAAGTACCTACTTAAGAGGTCGTGTGTTTGTGAGTGTGTGTGTGAGATTGTATGAATGGCGTTGTATGGTAGGCATGATTAGTATGAATGATCGTGTGCTTGCTGACATGAGTGTATGCTAGTCTAACTGTCGTATAAATGATGTTCAGATGTCAAAGTGTGTTGTGTCGTAAACGTTGTGTAAAAGTCGTCTGAATGTCGTGCGAATGAGGATCTAGTGCTTAATTATTTGTGTGGTCTGAACAATGTGCAAGTATTATGTGACGGATGTTTAACTTAATACTAGGATTACGACTATTGAGCACTAGTTAATTAGTAAGCGTGTAAGTGCCGTGTGTGTGTAAGATGTGATTGAATAAGTGATTGTTCCTATTTGTAATGGCTGTCCGTGTGTATAGTTGTATGAAGCATTAGAAGTAGTTAGGACTCCCATAGTGTGTAGAAAATGGTAATGGTCAAGGTAATTCTGGTTTACAAGCCTTGTGTGCATGTTTGGATGTCTGTGAATGCGTGGTTATGTGAGAAAACTAGGTTTAGGCTCTGTTAAGGGAATACGCAAGTGAGACTAGGGATCTAGGGTCACGGGGACCCCGTATTAGGTCCTAATTAGTCGAAAAAGGGGATATCCTCGATTCGTCCGCGTAGGCCACTCTTTGTTAAGAGTGCGGACGAATCGCATGAAGGAAAACTCTCCAATAATTAATCTTTTACGCAGAATCAATGCATTATCCGTCAAAAAGTTGGTATTCTCACAACTTTCGCACGAAATGTATGAGAGTAGTACGTAAGACCAGCAATGGAGGTAGTTTAAAACCACCATATCGTTCTTTTTAATTCGAAACCAATACACCTTGCTATTGTTGTTTTCGGTTAAAATTAACTATATTTAACCTAGATTTTAATCGTAGTAGCGACAACTGCCGTCGTTTTTAGTTCAGGACTGATACATGTTGTTATTGCCATTTCCAGTCGGTTCTTTTATATTTGGCTCAGACTCCGTTCGTAATTATGACCGCAACAATGGTCCGGCACATTTTCATGACAGTGCCCGTGTTTAAGGATAAATCTAGCAAAATCCTGTCTCGTAACATTCAGCAAGGGTAGAAGCTTAACCTTGCTCAGTCAATAACTTTTACAAATGTGGGTTATAACAACCTTTCACGAATGGCAATAACCAACATCAGTAAATCGGTAGATTTAGTTAATATTGAATAGTGATCATTACAGTACCTAGAACGAGCAAAATAACAATTAGCTACGTAGGTATTAGGGATAGTTACTAGATCCATCTTCCGACAAAGGCAAAATTAACCAAGTGCACAAATTCAATCAGTTTCCGAAGTTCGATATCTGTTAAAGCAGGAAGTTGTTACCTTCCTCTTTTAGGGCCCGGGAAGACGGAGGCCTTAAACTTACTCACTATATGTTCATCAAAACTGCGCGTTAACATCTTTCTAATTAAGTAATGTTTGTCATGAGCAGGAAGTTGTTATCTTCCTCGTTCGGACCTGGAAAACTAAAGGTCCTAAGCCTAATCACGCTTGAACAAGGTAGCAATACGCGTTTCAAAACAATTAGTGTCCGCCTGTTTCGAAAGGGCTCAAAATAACCGTAATCTCACGCTGCCAGTCTGGGTTGCACAGAAGCAAGATGTACAAGGCAAAATCATGTCGTAATGGCAATTTCTTGCACAAGAGTGCAAGAAATTGTGCGAAAAATGGTATTTCGCCCTAAAATTAACTCTCAATGCAGCAATATTGTCAAAACTGCACCAAGTTACACTATTCTCGCTAAACCTTCAAGTTTTCACAACAAAGTCAAGTTTATAAGTCTAATTCTTGTTCAGAAAGCCAAAAATGTGAGTAATGGTTGCTGGGTTCGAATCCCGCACCTATAACTTGTACTAATGGGTTTTAACCCATTTGATTCAGGTGCGGACGAGAACAGATCTCCTGCCTGAATTAGCCGAATTCCGCCTCTGGATAATCAGTTGAGGATCGAGCACCGTCAGTCCAGTATTGTGGTTATTAGTATTGGAAGGCCGAAGAGCCAGTGTTGATCAGTTGGAATCAGATTATTTGTGGAACTCAGATACTATTTGGACCTCAGAGTAGGTGTTCTTGCTGAGTCAGAGATTGACGTAGACTTTTAAAGGCAGAGACGGTTTTGGAATTGCACTGAATCATCTGTGGGACCTGAAAACCTAACAAGGCGAACTGGACCTTATTTTCTATTACTCTAAATTACTTCTTTCTCTTTCACGTCAAAAGATGAGTCTTTTTGAGCTAATCGTCAGCCTTATAGAAGGGGTTATCACCCCCTGCCTTTGGTTTAACTGATCAGTGGTAGATTCAAGTCAGTCGGACGTAGAAGAATTAAAGAAGAGATTTAATTAAACTACACTTGTACTAACCCCATAACCGTTACCCGGAAACCCCCAACCGGACAGAACCTTGCCTTGTCCCCCCAGGTGACCGAACAGCATCCGAAAGTGCTATTGTTACTGGCATTTCGGGCTCACATACAGACCGGAATCTTGTACTACTAACAACCTTAATCTAGTTAAATTTATCTTTTCTATAGCTATTGTTATCATTACATTATTGTCCTTGGTAAGGAGGACGGATAAAGCGCTTTAACTTAAAGCACGAGCACAAGCATATAGGGACCGCACAGTAGAGTTTAGTGGTAGATTACGACAAGAGGAAGAAAGAAAGAATCAGTTGGTTTAGTCAAAGAGTCAAGACCTTGTCCCTAACAATAATTACTAATTTGGGTAAACTGAGTACTGGCAACTCTGGCAAACTATTGTACTGTTTGCTGCTAACCGTATACCTGTATTGTAAGTTGCCATTTGTACTGTTTGCTGTACCATTATCAATTGTACGCTTGTATTCACCGTTGTTCCTATTATAATTAG
The DNA here is from genome assembly GCA_030248195.1 of Trissonchulus latispiculum. Lineage (NCBI taxonomy): Eukaryota > Metazoa > Nematoda > Enoplea > Enoplida > Ironidae > Trissonchulus > Trissonchulus latispiculum. The sequence goes on from JASAND010025021.1 coordinate 16,762, forward strand.
TTTTGCTATTTGTACCAATAAATTGCAGTGCCTTACAGTCAATCGTGTGAACTAAGGCACCTATCCTGATCAAGACTCTGGAACCATATCTGACCCCTGAACAAGTAAGTGGTTATAGTCTGATCCCTTGGACCCTACAAAGGCATCATCCATCTATCCCAGATCCTGATTTGTCAATCAAGATCTAATCCTGAAAGTTCATTGTTACTGAACCGAATTGCCCTCTGGAAAGCAAGTGTCGACCCCGCTTGCTAACGGTGTCGTATACTATTTTGTCACCTATGCTAAAATGTCACCTAAGCTAATTTTTCACAGAAAAGGCTCGTTACTTTTCCAATCTCGTTATTTTTAATGGCATTGGATAGCTCTTGCAAAGACGATTGTTTTGATATAAAATAATGTGGTAATTAAGCTAATTATAGCTGCTAATTAACACTTAAAATTAACATAGGAAATTTTCAAATTTTGGGTGAAACCTATCATGTTGTATATCATTCGAAAGCTCTTGACGAGGCGGATTAAATGGGCTAACAATTAAGCCAACTAATTGGCCTAGCAATGCGTAATAGCTCCATATGTTACCGAAAAATAGATTTTTCAGCTAAAGTTTCGGCTAGCTTAACTTAGTGGCTTAATTGCTAGCTCATTTAATCCGCCTCGTCAAGAGCTTTCGAATGATATACAACATGATAGGTTTCACCTAAAATTTGAAAATTTCCTATGTTAATTTTAAGTGTTGATTTGATTAGCAGCTATAATTAGCTTAATTACCACATTATTTTATATCAAAACAATCGTCTTTGCAAGAGCTATCCAATGCCATTAAAAATAACGAGATTGGAAAAGTAACGAGCCTTTTCTGTGAAAAATTAGCTTAGGTGACATTTTAGCATAGGTGACAAAATAGTATACGACAACGGCATCAACGGAGCCTAACCCCTACCAAACGAACTCACGATCAAGACCCCACCCAGGTTGGCCGCAGGGAATTCTCAGTTTTGGACACATCACCTTCTGAGAATCCGGTGCTTAAGTTAATCGCTATCGATAAACGTGCTGACCTTCCGTGCTTTGAAGTGGTTGTTACCCCGAGCTTGCGTCTTGTTAGACCGAAACGGACCAGAATCCAGCCTGAAAGAAATTGGAGCCTAATCTTAGCCACTTCATTACACATGCTGGGTTTAGGTTTGGAGAGCTATTGTGAATGATAAGAAAGAACCATGCGACAAACACACTTGTCTTGTCTTACGGAACAGAAACTACAGGAATCAATTTTGTAAATAATATATAAATACAAAAGCTGTTGCAGATTATATGTTAGGTTAATATAGGTTAAGTCTTGTAATTTCTAGTTTTTACCGGATATACTTTGGTAGAATGGATTACAAGTTAGACTAGTATTCAATACAAATGAAGCCTGCAGTTTTCCCTGGTTTACAGGATTACTCTACAAAAAAGTATATACTCGATAACTGATAACGCAAACTGAGTATATAGGGGCGGGCGACAGTGATCATAATTTCTGAAGACTGAATTTTTAATATTTTCAAATTCTCAGTCTTTCAACACCCAGTGGGTGATTTTTTGTAACGACAGCTCCCTGTCGAACATATTTTGGGAGCGGCCGCTTCCCCCGCATCTGCCCCTTTTTCATGCAATCAGGTCAAACCAGTGAAAATTACAGGCTTTCTCTTGTAAAAACTGCAATTTTTGGTAATCTCATTTAGGATTGTCTAAAAAGTTGAACAAAACTACAGGTTTCTTTAGTATTTTCAACAGGAAACTTCTGTAAAAAAACTACAGGTTTCCTTAGTATTTTTACAGAAAATTCCTGTAAGTTTTACTATTCGAGACACCAACACACAGGAGCACGTTTGTAGAAAAATATAAAAATTCCCCGTAGTTTCTACAGGAGTCGTTTTAAGAGTATGGGAAGGTAAAAAGAGAGTAGGAAGCTGATCCCTCTTCCAGGGTGCAAGTACATAATAATCATAGGTGGTACTGGTGGGCGGAGGAGCGAGGAGCCCCTGAATCCCCTGGATGAAGGACGGTTCATGCGGTTCCGACGGAGAAAGGGAGCAACGGACGAGATTCAACTTTCTCTTCTTTACATGACCACCTTCCGACTGGCTGAGGGCTCTACAGTAGACGACGGAGAAACGGAGCAAGAAACGGGAAAAAGAACGAAAACAATGTTAGTTATTCAAAAATGGAATATTTTCTCACAACTAAAATTTTTGCAAGTTTTTTACAATAGAGCCAGAAAGTTGTTGATAATAATCGAAATATTGAAGAAAACCTTACAAAATTTGACCAGAGAACAATTTTGAGTTCAGCTGGCGCAAGCATGAACCGGCGATGGATATATAGTCCTCTTTTTGAACTGTTTCTCCTTTGTTCCGTTTCTCCGTTCGGCTGTTATCCGCTGCTCCGTTGGAGCAGGAATCTGCCTTTAGGCGGAAGAGGAAGACTTCTCAGAATGAATGCCATCAACCACTGCTACTCCTTTACTTGAATACACACATACATTACATACATTACATCATAATATTTAGTATACGTTTTTCAACAGACATCTGAACTTATGCCATGAAAGTTCTCAGGTTCTCCGGTTCTATTTCTTCAAGACGCAATGACAGCTTCGTCCCACGGGCCATGAATTGTGCTGCAACAATTATAAAGAAACTAAGCAGAGCAAAGAAATGCCAATCATGATTGCTTATGCTACGTTTACTAAAACGCACTCACCCGCAACGTAGGGAGTGGGAGGTAGAATCTTGAACATGCTCATGATTTGATAATTAAACGAAGGCTTAAAAGGTACGTACACTTTTGGGACCTTTTCCCGAAAGCGTGGAGTACAGTATAGAGTGCAGAGTTAAAAGTAAACAAGTTTAACTCCACTCAAGCTTGATTAGCTTCTGTCAACTCTAACTATTTTAGTTTAACTGGACGTGACACATCGCGAAACGGTCCTTGAAATGACTCAGCAGAAGCTACACGAATTACTTTGGCACATGGGAGCCATAAACGGGTTTAGAAAATAGGTTGTGTCTTGTAGTTTTCATTGGAGATGCTTTGGTGCAATGGATTACAAGCTCCATCAGTATTTGCTGCTAAAGAAACCGGTAGTTAGTTTCCACCAGTTTACACAAAGTTTTCCCGATAAGCTAGCAACTGATCCTAACTTTTAAAGACTTTCCGTCTGCTATATATAACTGAATGGTATAGGACAGATAGTCAAAACAGAAACAAGTCCACGGATCCGTGCGAATACGATGATACCACAATTTGAAAAATGAAAATGAAAACATGGACACCCAGAGTGTGAAATAAGGTGTGTTTAACTCTGGGTGTCCATGTTTTGATTTTCATTCTTAAAATTATGTAGTATATATCAGCTATTATATATGTAGTATATATATATATATATATATATATATATATATATATATATATATATCAGCTAACAGTTATATATGTATATATCAATCAGTACCAATTACGCAATGGATAGAGCCAAATGTGACGTACTTTTTGAGCGGCTGGAGTCGACTGAGGAGGAGTGGACAGAGGAGAGAGACGAAGAGATGGAGACTCAGATAGAGGAGGAGGAGAAGGGAGGAAGAGGAGGAGAGGCGGGAGAGGGAGAGGAGGACGGAGGCGGACGTCGGGAGGAGGACGGAGGACGGGACCACCCACGGACGCACGTCGGACCAGGAGGAGGACCACTCCTACAACACACACACACACACAGACACACACAGACAGTACACAGCAGAACGCCCTTTAACGTCCTGCTTCCCTCACAGTCGGCACACTTTGGAACGATACAACTTACTTAATATAACGAGTTATTAAATCTACTTGAAGCGCTCTACAGAGCTCTTGCGTTGTTTGGTGCCATTGAAATGTTTCCAACATGCTTGTATTGGTGGAGACCTTAGATACAAAGCAATCTTTGACCAAAACTCTGTATGCCTCTTTTTATGACAACTGAGAACGGTCGTGCAATGTGTCGAGGCAACTTGTCAGGTGCTTTCTTTGCTAACTTTGCTAACTTCGTTCTATGCTCAGTTTGTTGAAACACTGCGACAGCAGGTAGAAACGGAAGATGTTGTGTAAATTTCAGGTTTCATCCCAACTTGAAAAATCACTGCTCTCAAATGGAGGCGGATAGAGCGATAAATACAAACCGCCCAGGCAAATTGTCCAAAGAATCAGCGGAGAAATCTTGGATAAAAATCTTTTGGTCGCTGATTGGGAATAATCTCAGTAATTGGACCAAAACTCAGACAGTGTTCACGGCTCTAATTAACTTAATTTGTGCAGCTTTCGAAGTGTTTGAAATATACAGGTGTTAGCCTTTGTGGTGCCCAGTAGATACAATTGTGAAAAAACTGTTTTCAGCAAGATCGCCTCTAAAATAACCAAATTTTGAACAAAAAATCTTCAGAAAATTACTACTGAAAAACAATAATGTTTAAAGACTGACATCTAAGCTGTAGAAGTGTAGAGCCTTTAATGATTATAAAAATGAGGATAGTCGTCGGGCACAATTTGCTATTGATAGTTCTAGAATTTCTATTTTCGTTTCTCGCACTACATACGTGAAAGTTGTGTAAGTTTATAACCACATTCAACGTATTTTCTGAAAGCTTCAATAAAATTTAACCTCAAATGCAATAACGGTTTGTAAACGTAAGGGGAGCAGGATCTTAAAAAAATCAAAAACGTTATATACTTATCCGAGAAACCACTAAAAGTAAAGGATACAGTATGTTAAACAAAGAGTACATAATGATAAGAGAGTGACGCTAAGCCTAGGCTCTGTTATAAAAGCAAAACCTATGCTCTGCTCGCTAACGACTGACCCCGCCCCCCACCGCAAATAAGACCCACCACTTCAAAGAAATTCACGCGCTGTGCCTGTGTTCTAAAGTTCGAAGCAGGCACAAAATTCGCTCACGTACTGCTTGTGTTTTGAGCTTTAACACACACGCATAAAGCGAGTGAGCTTCGACTAATTACTGGTTTGCGGGAGGGTGGTCAGCCGTTAGCGAGCAGAGCATAGGTTTTGTTCAGAGCCCAGTGGGACACTCTTAGTTTATGTACAACTCTTGCGTGGATGGAGTGGGGTGTGCTTACCCGGATCTCTCTGTAGAGGAGGGGCCAGAGGGCGAACAACTCCAGAGCGAGACTGAGCATGAGGAAGACCTGGTAGACGGAGCGGAGGCGGGAGACGAGACACACCGTCCCGAACAGGGCCGCGTTCAGAGACACCGCCGGACTCACTCTGCAATACACACAAACAAACGCACACACTGTTAGACAAAATCGCTGCCAGTAGTACAGAAAAGTGCAAACTACACAAATAACTACCAAGTGGAACACACCTACGTACAACAAGGCATACAACAACACTTTGCTAGAAACCAATGCAAAGAAGAGCATTTGCTTACATGGGTAGGTCGATCCCGTAGTCGTGGAGGGCGAGGTGGGCGAGGAAGGAGAGGACGGCCATGGCGTGGATCGTGTCCGTGGAGATCGTCTCCGTCAGGCTCTTGAACACCGGGCTCAGGGACCAGCACCCACCCACGAACACGCACACGCCGCGCACGTCACGTCCAACTGAAACAACACCGCAACAACACAGCAACCATTGGCTCCCTTCCACACAAAACGGGTACATCCCCTCAGCGCGTCAGCCTGTACTAATTTGTGGTCAAAAATGTCAAAATTTACAAATTTCGGGGCAGACAACCTTAAACCTTTACAGGAGTAGACCCCTCGCCGAGGATCGGATCTCATGATACGATTATATGCCAACAACAACACCAACAACAATCACTAATCAATCAACAGATTACCTTTATATTCTTTTCAGGGGAGGAGGTGGGGGAGCCTTCCCACTATTTTAGCCAAGAGAAAACCCAACATGTAAATGAACACAATTACAAGAAAAAGTAGCTACAAGTGTAGACATGTGTACGTACCTGTGGCGGGAGAGAGAGCGAAGGAGGAGGAGGAGGAGGAGGAGGCGGTGATGAGGATATGGAGGGCGTATCCGAGGAGGAGGAGGAGGAGGAGGAGGACGGAGGTGGCCCCCTCCGAGAGCACCCCCGCGCTCAGCAGGGCGAACACGCACACGAACTCAACAACACTGAAACACAACAAGTCCCCCACACACATGGAAAGAAGTACACTAACAGATGCTCTATGTCGCGCCATGATGGGATTAAAATTAATTAAGTCATTGAATCAGGTGTTGCCAAGGGTCAGGGGCGTACGGGCGCTCTTGCGGAGGCCCCCCGCAAACCAGACGTAAAGAAAACATTTTACTGGGGTGCGCGACATTTACTCAAATTTTACTTGATTTGCGCTGGCTTTGTGTTTTCAAAGATTTTTATAGCAAGACTTTTGACATATCAACAAATTTTTGCGCCTTCGGCACAAGCTTTACTCAATTTACGATCCTTTTAGTTTATTAAATCCTTCCATTAAACACTATTTTACAAATTTAAAAAAATTTCTCAACTCCTGGGGGCCGGGCCCCCAGACCAGCCAATTTCACTGAGGTCCGCCGCCCTCGAAAAATGTTTCTCTGTACGTCCTACCAGGGTTAACAAGTCAATTCTGATAGATTTCAGTAAAATTGTGATCATCTCACACCATCCAAAGAAATGGCATGAAAAAAGTTCTTGCCTTTCAAAATTTTCAATTCCCATTGAAAATGAGACAACACCGGAACGTTTTATTCCTGGCAACGATAAATTCTCAAATGAAAACTGTTTGAAACGCACTTTACCTCATTCAGCAGCCAAAGACAGTCTCAAACATGGCCGAAGAGTTTTCTCAAAATAAACTCTCCACAAAAGTTTAATACAACATTAAGAGCGTTGGGGGAGACAGTTTACTTGAGTACTTGGGGGGGGATTGTTTGCTTGATCAGACACCATAAGAGAGTAACAAGGAAGGTAACTGACCAGGCGACCTGTTGCATGAAGACGCAGGATCCGAGAACGGCCTCCAGGACGGTGTACCTCTCCGCGGTCACTGAAACAGACAAAGAGGGAGTCAAGTCACAAGGGTACTTCCCGGAGTACCATGATTGTAAGTCTCAATTATACAAATTTAAAAAATCGAATAAAAATGGTAAACAAGTACAAATATCACCAACCATATTACCGGGACGATATGAGTTTTTAATAGCCACATGGGATATTCGAGACGTGAATTTTGAAACTTAGAACACCAGATGTACAGTTCCACTTTGAGGAGACCTCTCACAGTACCGAAAGGATACAGATGTGAGAGGGAGGGAGACTCTTGCAAATTGACGAGTGTTCCATGATTGACTACAAAAACTGTAGAAAAAGAGAAGAAAAGCGGAGTAGGTGGAGAAAGGAGGTGGTCAAAGCGGAGCCGGTCGGTGAAGGGTTGAGACGATGTACTTGCTGAGGGCTGAGGGGGAAGAGAGGACTCGCGGCGGCCCGCCCACCGTTTCGCTTGAGTCCGTCCAGGAAGTCCGGACTGCAGTAGTTGTCCGGAAAGGGCTGTCTCTCGTACAGGATCTTCCGAAAGCCCAACCTTCCACTCTCCGCCGTCCCAGACATCAAAATGCACAAACGCCGTTCAATGGACAAAATTCCTAAACATAAACATAAGCCTAAGTCTAAATATTACAGACAGACAATGTAGGCAACAAACAATAAGCAGCAGCCAACAACAAATCAGAAGCTAACGGTTGCAAAGGATCAGCTCTTATCATTCCCTTCCCTTATTGCAACAAGTCGGATTCTTGGAGATACTGGAAGAGGTCTGCGCTCAACTGAGCTTATTATAGGGCTTTTGCTAGGGGGGGCTTCTTGCCCGCCTCCAAACTCCGAGGGACGAGGAATATTTGGTGGAGGACAAAAGTGTTTCTAAAAATATGATAAAAATAGCGCTTTTTTGCCATGCACTGTAAAAGTTAATTTTACTGTCAAAAATAGGCAGATTTAATGGTCAAAAAGGCAAAAAATAAGTAAAAAACCTCCCGCGAAGCCGGAAAACGTTTGAAAATTTGGCCAACTGTGCGCATTTTTCAGGGCAAAATTTTATACCCAAAGGAGTACCCTTTGGTTTTGGGGGGAGGCGATTTTTTTTGACGGGAACCCGGGGGGGAGGGGTCGTTGAGGTCGTTTATGGGGGGCTCAAACCCCCCCCCCTAGAATAAGCCCAGCTCAAAGTATAGATTGGTTATTTTCCTACGATTCTATCAGGAAATGCATGCTTGCCTTTAAATCACCTAATTAAAACAGACAAGTGCATTTTCACGTGAAGCTTAATTTTTGGAAAATACCCTTAGTTTGCATGCACGACTCTACATGGGATTTTCCTTAGTTACTCACCCAGTTCTAAAATTTTCAAAACTTGAGAATCGAGCTGAGAATCCAATTTGGCATGGATATGTTTTCGACCATGCTGTATTAAAATATAACAAAGTTGCAGAGGTTTCTAGGGGTCGTTGAACAGGAATTTGAAGTCCGTTTGCGATTCAGCTTTTCGTTAGATTGTGCATGATCTTCTGTTGTAAGCTTAGTGTGTAAGCTTATATTGCGCTAACAACAAGCTGAATCGAAAAAACTTACTTGTTACCAGGCGCGTAGCCGGGGGGGGGGAATCCCCCCCCCCGAAATTGCGCCCATTGTTCAAAAAATTTTCGCGCCTTCGGCGCGTATTTATTTAATTTTACCATCACAATATGAGTTTGGAACGCCAAAAATGAGTGCTAAATACCCTATTGGATGTGGTTCGCCCAAATCATTTGCGTGCATGAAAACGTATTGAGCCTCATTTCCCTTCTTTAATTCAAAGAATGCTTTGAAAAAATTCCTCATACGTTACAAATTTGAAAAATTTTTCAACTTCTGGGGGGCTCCGCCCTCCAGAACCCCCCCACCCAATTTTGGCATTCCCCCCCGCCGAAATTTTTTTCTGGCTACGCTAGTGCTTGTTACTATTATTTCTGGGCTACTCAGCCAACAGGGCTAAATGAGGGCGCTAACCTTGGTCACTCCCCATCAGTCGCAGCTGAACGACTGTCGCTACATAGGCTAAATGCTGTCTCAGCATGGAAAGCTGGAGCAGACACCTTCTTGGCCTTTCAGCTCCGGTAGTAAGACATCCATTAACTGCTCTTACGCAAGGTAGAGGAGCACAGCATCTTTCAACACTCCAATCCCCTAGCGCAGATGGGGTGGGTTTAGAGACAAACCCGGACAGTTGTGTGTTCCATTTTGAGTAAATTACTCGTTTGCAACCAACACTCTCGCAGGCTAGGCGGCCACGTTGCAGTAGTGCTGGTATCTCCCAATGGCGATATCTTCCACCGGAAACTCGGCGCCCTGCTCTTGACGATAAGTGGACCCAGCAAGGCAGCACATGGGACCATAACACCTCATCGTGATTAAGTTTCTTGTTCAAGGAAACAACACAACATCATTATGACTAAGGGGGGTATCGAACCTCGAACCTTTCAATCGTCAGTTAAACGCCTTAATCATTCGACCACACGGTTACTACAGCGGACTTCGGATTGGCATTCAGCGACCCAGAAAACTTCTTATGAAACTTTTCAGCAAAATCGGAGACAAAACGTTTACCGGTTCGCTTTGATCACCCCTCGCGAGTAAAATGGAATTTCGCGAAATCGACAAAACTATACGATATTTGACCAACGCGCCGTCGAAAAATACACATACCAAATTTCAGCTCGATTCCTCAAGTCTTAAAAATGTTAGCCTTAGGGGCGATGTAAATAACTTGGAATAGACGCTCCAGGCGTACCTTAGCGGTTATCCCATTTAGAGTTGGAAGTGGGTCCAAATGTTTGTCCAACACTCTACCCGAGAACCGACAACCCTTGACTAGTGTCCCGCGGGAAATGTTTTGACCCATCAGACCCTCAGACCCACCAATGTTTCCTTAAAGGTTCTGTAAAGCGGCCAAACTAACCCCCGCCTAATCCACCCATGTTGTTGTTTCGAAGCCAGTGGTGCCCAAAACACGAACAACCATTTAGATGGTTCCGTCGAGGACAGTTCGCCCGCTCGCGCCCCAAGTAGACACAGTTAGACAGTCTGGAGGCTTCCGAATAAACAAACTGATCCTAGGATCATGAAGTAAAACAGGAAATCTTTCAATGTGGGATGGGCCAGACCACGGGGCGACTTTCGGAATATTCTGTCCAGCCCTGCGGGTGCTCCTCTTTGCTCAACGTGTCTTCTCTAGCTACAAAAATGGTGTTTCTCTTTACAGCAGTTCGCCTCCATGAAAATTGGAAAATGTTTGGGACTTTTGTGCTCTATTCAACCAAATCCAGCGACAGCTGCAATGTGTCTCCAGGGCATCCAGGGGCCGATGTTATGTCGCTAACCCGAGTTAACTGGTTTGTGTGTGAGTTAACCCGGGTTTAGTCGTTGACAACATTGGCCCCAGAGGAGATGATGCAAACTAATTTAACGTATAGCTTATACTTTCTCAGATTCGACTGTTTCACTTAGAGGTAAATTAACTAATTTTTTTGCAATATAATTTAGCACAAAATTCTGATTAACCCTTTTCAAAATAACCAAGACATAAAAGGGTTAACAGAAATTCCTATCAGCAGGAACAAAAAATTTCCCAAGGCTGCTCAAATAAAACGCACGGTAGGATAGAAAGTGAATAGGAAGTTGGAGCCGATGTCTGGGCAGACTCCGAAATCACCCTCCAGTAATCGCCACATCTCGATTGGACGTGGAATGAGGTTCACTTCACTGATCTTGCTTCCGGCCCAATCTTTCAAGGTCCGGCGAGGCCCGCTTTCGCCGGCGCTATCCAAACTACCCCCAAAGTACAGTACGTATATTTGCTCTTTCAATGCAGATGATGACCTGTCAAAGCCTCGCCTGGCCGGCCAGGATAAGGGAAAGACGAGGCCGGAAAACCCGTCACCGGTCGGCCGACCAGACAGCCGGTCTGGACGGGGACGGTGAACAACACTTCACTTCGCTGCACTTCTCGGTTCCACGGTCAGTTCTAGAGAGGTTGCTACACCTCTAAACATGTGCACAGCACGTAATTTCTCTGATCCAAGTCCACAATCAGACAACCGGAACCAAGACTCCAAACTTTCACTAATCACCTCTGCACCTTCTTCCAGCCAACACTTAACATGTCTCCCAGATTCCCAACTCCTAACAAACCACTCTCACAACTCAGAAAGGTAACAAATTTTATTCAACTTCATTTGAAGAATAATACACTAAAGACAACAAATTACGCACATCCAATAAAATATCAGAAAAGAACAACAAATCCGCATCAAGGTCAGTACAAAAAGAAAGAAAGAAAGAAAGAAAGGAGAAAAGAAAACAGAAAGAAAGAAAAAAACTAGAAGGGAGTCCTCCCGATTCCGAGAGTGGCCGGCGGAAGGGTGGCTGACGGGACGCGGAGACGCGGAACAAGTGATACCTAAGAAGGTGGAGGCGAAGGAAGGACCCCAGCCAAGTCCTCAGGAGGAGTCCGTCCGCGGGACAGGAGGAACCACAAGTAGAAGGGAAGAGAAGAGAAAAGAAAACACGGAATACTGACACACAACAATCACAAAATCCATTCCTCAATCACCTGTCTCCTTTATCAATACCAATCAGTCATATGCAGTATAAATACCAGGCTAGGACCACATACGCATACAATGTTACATAATGTAATAGAACATCAAACAACAGTAATGATAATCAAAACAGTATAGACTATGTATATGTATTTATATTAGCACAAAAAGTACAGCGATCAGAAAAGCAACTGGAAAAGTGTAGCAGCAATCTAGCCTATTATCCTCTAAACTATGCTACATGTATAAGAGCACAGACGTGACAGATTACGTACGCAGGGGCGCCACGTTGAATGCTTTCACAAAAGTTGTACACACATTGTCTATTCCTCTGATATGGAGGACAAGAAACCTCCTGCGATCTCAGGAAGTGAGGAGTGCCGAGGGCACAACTGAGAAACAACAGAACAACAGATTGAGCAACACATAGTTCACACGCACAAATGTATGCATCTACTCTATTTACAAGGGACCAGGAACAAAGCAATCTCCGCTCTCCAACAAAAAACAGTAACCGTTTTCCAAGAAGTTGAATCTGTCCCAAAGCTGAGGCAGTCAACTTAACAAAGTCAGTAAACCCTAACCTGTGTTTTTCGTGGAATTTCAATCTGCAATAAGGACTGGCTTACTTTTAGGCCAAAATTTATGGGGGGGGGCATCATGGGGCACCCATCGATGGAGAGCTCATCCAAAATAGAGGGGGGGCATATTTTTGGAAAATGTTTTCGAATTTTTGCGGGCTTTTTGTGTAAAAACTGCTTGTGTAAGAATCGCTAAAAAAGACTAATTTTTAGTGGTTTTTAGGCTAAAATAGCAAAAATTTCGTTAAAAATCCGACGAAGCCGGAAAATGTGAAATTTTAAGGTTAAAAATGGTAAAATTTGGCAATTCTTGGGGTTTTGGGGGGGGGTCGGAATTTATGGGGGCTTTTCATGGAAGGCTCCTCAAATGGGGGGGAGGGCGTCCCCCTCCAGTAAAAATAAGCCAGGGAGTCGTCAAAAGTGTGGTCCTCAGCTACATTCATTTACATTAGCACACAAACGCAAAGCCATGACTTCGCTAACAGTGGTAGTAGAAAAGTGCTTTCCAAAAGACAAGATGCAATAAAAACGCACAATGAGCAGTTGATATAGACCGTGATCAAATTGTAACATTACATACCTACACACATATAAGCATATGCTTTTGTTTATAGAAAAATACAGCTCAACTCATACATCACATTTATATACTACATATGTATAGCAGAACATGTATATATATTATGTGTTAACAGTTAGGTACAACAAAAAACAGTAAAAAAGAAAATGGATAATAAACTAGAATGTTGCAAAAAAAGAGTGCCTAGAGAGAGTGGGCTTGCGGGAGGAAGGATTCTGATAAGGCGACTCTGCCCAGACAGGATGACAGTCAGTAGTTTCTTCCCCCCAGGAAAAAGGAGAGCACAGCCAGCCACGGGACAGGAAAAGGAAAGGGAACGGGGAAGATGAATATGCCAGGAACCATACATAGAAATCCCCTGAATGTACTCTCTCTGCTTCTGCATCCCAAAATCCCAGAAATGTTCCATGAGAGAGAGAGAGCAGGTCCTTGTTACAAAAGGACAACAAAAACGGGAAGGGACACCGGCTTCCAATAGGTCCACACATTTCCTGGCTTACTGGCCTCCCAATGGAGTATGTACCTAACAGACAACAGATGGGACTATGTTATACTGGGGTTGGAGTTGAAGTTGGTCAGAACATGTTCTCGAAATTGTTCATCAGATCCATCTGCATGGTGATGTCCACTTGGTTGGCCTGCTGAAACAAAACACACGGAATTGCGGATAAAAAAATGCTCGTTTTGACACAATAAATATTTGGGAGGCTACTTTCATTTTACCGGTGTCAAAGTAATCGAATTTCCGGTCGATTTCCGTTTCTGAGCTTTGAAATTTGACAACAAGCAAAATCAGCATGTTTTTAAAACATTCAAAAATTACAGCAGATGTGAAGTAATTTGAGGTTGATGCTTGCTAGGGATAGACAAAATATCACTGAGATAATAGCCCCTGAAATATCAAATTTCAAAGCTCAGAACCGGAAATCGACCAGACATTCGATTACTTTGACACCGGTAAATGAAAGTAGCCTCCAAAAAATTCATTGTGCGAAAAACGAACATTTTTTATCCGCGATTCCGAGCACCAGACCGCAAAAACCGATTTTTCCGGTTTTTTCGAACCGGATATGGCCATAGATCACGCAGTTGGTCCAAATCGGGCAAAATTTCCTATACAGACTAATTTCGACCCGAGGAATCCAAAAATTCAACCAGAGAAAGTGTACGACCTACCCATCTTGCTGTACAGTTTTTGTGACCTAGACATCCGGTTACCGGACATGGACCCCATTTTCGGAAATGTCTTGGGCCAAGGACCAATATACTAGAGCATAAATTAACAAGAAATAAAAATGCTCCTCTGGAGCATGAAAAAGTAATATGGGTGATGGTGAGGTTGCAAAATCAAGAGAGCACTAGTCTTTAAAATGCTTAATATGGGGCTAGGTTAAAAAATAGAAGAGGACTAGGTTGTGAGCGAATTAATATGGGCACAGCTTCGCCGAACAACCCATATTCGCGGTTAGTAAATGTAAATTATTATGCATATCCACGATACATACATTTGGTTTATAGTTCATAAATAACCTACAGCTACGGTGTGCGCTCGAGCTTTATTAGAACCTTTATTTTAGCAAACGTTTTCTTCGATACGTGCTTCATACTACCCAGCGCATTTTACGTATCCATTTATACGGAAAATTTATATTCAAGAATAATTTAGGACTCTCCCACGATCTTCTATTTCCTCCTGACTTGGACCAATAGCTTTAGCATCATATCCTTAGACCTCTCCTAGTAGTAGAGCCTGCGGTAGTTCAACACAACAAAATGATATTCCTAGCAGCTAGTCTAACAGTATATACATGCAAACAGCTATATTCGATGAGTATATATTCAACTGCTTAAATTTTTTATTGACTGACAGCTCTGGAGCTCTAAGTTAAGACGAAACGTGAAATCCCGCGAATATGGGTTGTTCGGCGAAGCTGTGCCCATATTAATTCGCTCACAACCTAGTCCTCTTCTATTTTTTAACCTAGCCCCATATTAAGCATTTTAAAGACTAGTCCTCTCTTGATTTTGCAACCTCACCATCACCCATATTACTTTTTCATGCTCCAGAGGAGCATTTTTATTTCTTGTCCTTCTGTCATTTTAAAGGATCCCTTTCCAGCAATGCGGTAATGGATACAAGGAGCTTGAACAGTGCCATGCTAAACGAGCGTAGTCGATTTACAATATATGCCCCCAACAAAACGCCGAAAAACGCTGTTTTAAGGGGTTTGACCACTGGTCAATAGGCCCCATAGACCGTAGTGACCAGTGGTCACTTCCGTCGGTTTCGGCAATATGCCCATTGAAACGAGCGTAGTCGATTTACTATATATGCCCCCGACCAAAACGCCGAAAAACGCTGTTTTAGGCCGTTTGACCAGTGGTCAATAGGCCCCGTAGGCTGTAGTGACCAGTGGTCACTTCCGTCGGTTTCGGCGATATGCCCATTGAAACGAGCGTAGTCGATTTACTATATATGCCCCCGACCAAAACGCCGAAAAACGCAGTTTTAGGCCGTTTGACCAGTGGTCAATAGGCCCCGTAGGCTGTAGTGACCAGTGGTCACTTCCGTCGGTTTCGGCGATATGCCCATTGAAACGAGCGTAGTCGATTTACTATATATGCCCCCGACCAAAACGCCGAAAAACGCAGTTTTAGGCCGTTTGACCAGTGGTCAATAGGCCCCATAGGCTGTAGTGACCAGTGGTCACTTCCGTCGGTTTCGGCGATATGCCCATTGAAACGAGCGTAGTCGATTTACTATATATGCCCCCGACCAAAACGCCGAAAAACGCAGTTTTAGGCCGTTTGACCAGTGGTCAATAGGCCCCATAGGCTGTAGTGACCAGTGGTCACTTCCGTCGGTTTCGGCGATATGCCCATTGAAACGAGCGTAGTCGATTTACTATATATGCCCCCGACCAAAACGCCGAAAAACGCAGTTTTAGGCCGTTTGACCAGTGGTCAATAGGCCCCATAGGCTGTAGTGACCAGTGGTCACTTCCGTCGGTTTCGGCGATATGCCCATTGAAACGAGCGTAGTCGATTTACTATATATGCCCAAGACCAAAACGTCGAAAAACGCTGTTTAGAGGGAGTTTTCCCTACTTTGACCCTGGGCGAGGAACCACGGGAGCCATGCTGACCAGTGGTCACTTCGGGCGGTATCGGCAGTATGCTCATCGTTTTCAGCGACCCCGATTTACTATATATGGGCACCACCCCAAGGCCGAAAAACGCCATTTTTAGTGACTTTTAGGCCATTTCTAGTAAAAGTGGGACTTAGAAACTTTTCGCCCAAACAGGCCAAAAAATGCAAAGTTTGGGCCCATCTCCTGAAAGCTAGGGAGCAAAATTAAAAAATCCCCCTCGTTACTTTATGCACCCCTACTAGTAATTTTCAACAAAAGATACTAGACCTCTCCAGCTTCTACCCAGTTCTAGAAAAGTGTGACCAAAATTTGCGAAAAATAGCGAAAGTCCGACTTTGGGACCTTGGCACAGAGCCAAAATTGGCCAGGTGCCAAAATGACCAAAAAAAGGTAGCATGGGGGGATCCTGTCTACCAACATATCATAGTAGTATGGTGCCAAAATGCCCACATCGTTCCAACACTTAGCCGTAAAATGCATTTCCAATAAGCGTTATTCACCGAGAAAAAAAAAACAAACGCACGGTAACTATCGCCTAGTGCAAAAATTCGAAGTTTCGAATTCGAACCAAAAGTATGGTGGTACTTGTAGTACTACTCGAGTTGTTTACGATGGTAACCTTTTTACCACCGCCGGACCTCTAATTAGCTGGCACCAGGCCAACACGGTCTCCAGAGGGCCGCGCAGACGCCTTTATACCCATATTATGTAGGGATGCTATCGCGCCCCTACATAATTAGCATTCTCTTTTCGAATCTCAATCGTTTTTATCGATTTGGTATCCGGTTACCGAATATAGACCGGATGTGATGGTTTTACCGAATTCCCGCCCTCCCGAGGTTTCTAAAAATATATACTTTATATAGACTAACTTCAAAGGTTAACTCAGGACAGGCGCTCACAGTTCGGTTCCAAGATTTTTGGTCAGACTTTAGTTTCCCCTCATAAATGGGTTTACCACTACCTCAACTTCAGTTGAGCTTGCTTTCTTTGACATATCAGAAAAAAATGTGGCGGAATTGCCGCATGTGCGCTAAGTTAGCAAAACCAAAGAAGTAGCTAACTCCGTATCAGGCACATAGAAGGTAACGGCGTACTGTCTCAGCACACCTGCAAGCGGGAAGGAATAAAAGGAGAGAGAGGGGGGGCAACTACTACATGTACTTTACCGATCTTTAGGCCTCCAACTGCACAGATAAATACTACGCACTAAATAGAATTTCTGTGTTTGTGGAGACTTAAGGGGGGGGGGGGGTCCATTTTTGGCAGATTTTTCGACCATCTCCGATTTTGCTCATTTTCACATATTTTGTTCTCCGATTGGTATATTTTAACGAGTTTTTGAAATTACAGTCGGATCTTTTAAAGGTAATGAGTAATTTCACTTCAAAGTTGAGATCTCATGTGTTAAACATAGGAAACTGGAAAAGTTTCAATTTTTTGACTAGTGTCAAAAAATCTCGAAACTGGGCAAAGATTATCAGCATAATTTGGTATCATTAGAAACGTCTATTTGTATACTTTAACAAGTAATAAAAATGCTCCTCCAGAGCATGAAAAAGTAATATGGGTAGTTGTGAGGTTGTAAAATCAAGAGAGGACTAGTCTTAAAAATGCTTAATATGGGGCTAGGTTCAAAAGAAGAAGAGGACTAGGTTGTGGGCGAATTAATATGGGCACAGCTTCGCCGAGCAACCCATATTCGCGGACTGAAAAAGTTATATATTTTTATACGTACCAGTGTTCAGATTTAGTTGCGGCACGTAAATAATATACGACTATGATAATCGAGTTTTAGTGGAAGCAAACATTTCATTCGATAAACTCTTAATATTTATCTACTGAGCGTTTTAACCATTTATAAGAAAAGTATATATTTCAACAATAACTTCAGGATCAGGACTCTCTCCGACGATCTATTTCTATTCAACCGTTAGCGTTACAATCATAGCCTTGGTTCTTTCTGGTTGCTGTTCCAGCACAACCAAATTATATACTATATAGTTTACGTATATATAACTGCTGGAATTGTAATTGTTGACTGACATTAACTGCTTTGTATATGGCAATCGCCATGGCGAAGCGTGAAAGCCCGCGAATATGGGTTGCTCGGCGAAGCTGTGCCCATATTAATTCGCCCACAACCTAGTCCTCTTCTTCTTTTGAACCTAGCCCCATATTAAGCATTTTTAAGACTAGTCCTCTCTTGATTTTACAACCTCACAACTACCCATATTACTTTTTCATGCTCCGGAGGAGCATTTTTATTACTTGTCCTTCTGTCATTTTAAAGGTTCCCTTTCCAGCAGTGAGCTGACGCAGATAAGGAGCTTGAAAAATGCAATAGGCAGGGCAAATGTGAGCAAATGGGCTTTCATTTTTTTACCAAACATGACTACTTTTGAAGACTTTAATTTTTGACCCACGCCGGCCACCCACCCACAGGTCGGTGGAGCCACTTTTTGTGGCTGGTATAATGACAAAACTTGATCGCCTCGTCAAGGGCTTTCATTTGATACCAAACTTGACCACTTTTGAAGACTTTCATTTTTGACCCACACCGGGCCCACTGTGGGTGGGGCACCCACCCACAGGTCGGTGGGACCACTTTTTGTGGGTGGCATAATAACAAAAGTTGATCGCCTCGCTAAGGGCTTTCATTTGATACCAAACTTGACCACTTTTGAAGACTTTCTTTTTTGACCCACACCGGGCCCACTGTGGGTGGGGCATCCACCCACAGGTCGGTGGGTCCACTTTTTGGAGGTGGTATAATGACAAAAGTTGATCGCCTCGCCAAGGCCTTTCGTCTGACACCAAACTTGACCACTTTTGAAGACTTTCATTTTTGACCCACACCGGACCCACTGTGGGTGGGGCACCCACCCACAGGTCGGTGGGGCCACTTTTTGTGGGTGGCATAATGACAAAAGTTGATCGCCTCGCCAAGGGCTTTCATTTGATACCAAACTTGACCACTTCTGAAGACTTTCATTTTTGACCCACACCGGGCCCATTGTGGGTGGGCGCTGTGGGTCAGGGGTCACATCCACCGACCTCAGCAGTATGCTCATCGTTTTCAGCGACCCCGATTTACTATATATGGGTACCACCCCAACGCCGAAAAACGCCATTTTTAGTGACTTTAGGCCATTTCTAGTAAAAGTGGGACTTAGAAACGTTTCGTGAAAACAGGTGAAAAAATGCAAAGTTTGGGCCCATCTCCTGAAAGCTACAGAGCGAAATTAAAAAATCCCCCTCGTTACATTCCGCGCATAGTCCGAAATATTCAAATAAAATAAACCAAACCGATCTAGCTGCTAGCCTGTGAAAAAAGTCGATCACAACCGAAGTGCCAAAATAGCGAAAGTCCGACTTTGGGGCCTTGGCACAGAGCCAAAATTGGCCAGGTGCCAAAATGACCAAAAAAAGGTTGCATGGGAGGACCCTGCCTACCAACATATGATAGTAGTATAGGACCAAAATGCCCATATCGTTCCAACACTGCGCTGACATAAGCACTTCCGAAAAGCGTTATTAACCGAGAAAAAAAAAAACAAACGCACGGTAACTCCCGCCTAGTGCAAAATTTCGAAGTTCGGAATTTTAACCAAAAGTATGGTGGTACTTGTAGTACTGCTCGAGTACTTTACGATGGTAACATTTTTACCCCTCCCAGACCTCTAATTAGCTGGCACCAGGCCAACACTGTCTCCACTGTCTCCGCGCAGACGCCTTTATACCCATATTATGTAGGGGCGCTGTCGCGCCCCTACATAATTTGTTGGAATTAGATTTTCGAATTAGGCCTTTAAATCTTTTAAAATAATTTTTGAAACTTGCTGACTGTGAAATTTGACGTTTTTCGTTGTTGAAAATTGGGGTGTTTCAACT
The DNA here is from genome assembly GCA_030248195.1 of Trissonchulus latispiculum. Taxonomy (NCBI): domain Eukaryota; kingdom Metazoa; phylum Nematoda; class Enoplea; order Enoplida; family Ironidae; genus Trissonchulus; species Trissonchulus latispiculum. The sequence goes on from JASAND010025021.1 coordinate 36,610, forward strand.
TTGATCAAGCATTACATAAATTTGAAAGGCCCAACTAAAAAATCTGATTCCAACAAATCACAGTATATAAGAAGACGTTTCTAACAATACCAAATGATGCTGATAATCTTTGGCCTGTTTCGAGATTTTTTGTCACTAAAAATTTGGTTTTTACCAAAATTTTGAATTTTTTCGATTTTTTGCCTATTACGTGAGACCATTGCAATCAGCAGCTACCAAATGCCAAAATATCTCGTTTCTCGTGATTTCTGGTGCCTGTAGTTCAGTGTTGACTAACTACAATTATTCCAGCTAAGTAGCCCAACGTGGCCGCTGCATCCCAATCTGTCGGACTGGTACCCATATAGCAAAAATATAGATTTTTCAAATTTCTCAAAATATGATAAATTTGACATCAATCGAAAGCTCTTAATGCGGGGAACATTTTTTCTTCTTGGGCTATGGTCTGCAAATGCACTAAATTGAAGTTAATTGCTGTGAAAAGGTTTTGTTATCTAACCTCAACATTGGCCTTGCTGCACCTTAAAAGTCGTTAAAAAGGGCATGAAATCACGTTTAGCCTGCCAACACCGGGACAAAATTAATTCTTTAGATCAATTTTCAAATGTACACCCCATTGAAGCTCCAAAATCGAAGACTGTATAAGGAAAATTGCCTTAGTCTCAAGCGGTACCCTCGTTTCGCCCATTATTACAATTGCAAGCAGTTGATAGCTCGTAACTCGTGGAGACATGAATGAAACAACTCAATATTTAAACTTGGTATGTACAACATGTGTGGCTACATTATGTGTAAAAATGAGCGAAATCCGTGACTATAAATTTTTTCATGGTGGACCCCCCCTTAACTAAAATTCTCCGAGGGGGATAGTGCAAACTCACTGGCCAGACAGGTCAAGATAGTGGAGCCATATTGGGGTGAGGGGGAGAGAGAGACATACCCTTTCCTCCTTCTCTTTGGCCTGCCGTTTGAATTCCTCGAAGCTGGACTGGGCCGTCGTCTTCACAGCAGATCCTGATCCTGGTCCTGCGCCGGACGAGGAGGACTTGGACGGATGGCCAGAGGAGGAGGAGGAGGAAGGAGGGAGAGTGGGAGTCCCTCCACCTCCTCCTCCGCCGGGATTGGTGGACCCGTCCTCCGCGGCCCCAAGGGCACTCGTCCCCTTCCCTCCACCACTCTGACTCTGACTCTGGGAGGAGGGAGCGCTCGTCCTCGTCGTCGGAGTCGGAGTCGAGGCTCCACTCCCGGGATGAGAGACGCTTCCTTTGAAAACACTGCCACCTGAAACAGGAAAATCTCCCACAACAATGACACACTCTCCTCTCTTTACTCATCAAGAAATCCAGACAGACAAATGCACTCCCTCCCCTCCCTTTCAGACAACATGGGTTGGGTATCCAAGTTACAGGCATATTTTCACTGGAGGGTCGCCCCCATGGCAGCCCCTCATCAAAAGTCCCCCATCCCATACCCAAATATTGCAAAATTATTTTACAATTTTAACCTGCATTTTACGAAGTTTTCCAGGTTCAGAGTCGTATTTTTTTAAATTTTCATTACCTTAGCTTAAGGGGGGGTCCACTTCTGGCCGAGTTTCTGATCATCTCGGATTTGTTTCTCATTTTCACGTATTTTGTTGTCCCATTGGTATATTTTAACGATTTTTTTAAATTAAAGCAGGATCTTTTAACGGTTAACAAGTAATTTCACTTCAAAGTTAATGACAGTATGTGTTAAAGATAGGAAATTGGAAATGTTTCAATTTTTCGACTAGTGACAAAAAATCTCGTTTGGTATCGTTAGAAATGTCTATTCATATATGATTTGTTGGAATTAGATTTTAGAGTTAGGCCTTTCAATTTTTTAAATAATTTTTGAAACCTGCAGACTGTGAAATTTGACGTTTTTCGTTACTGAAAACTTGGAGGTTTCAACTTTGTGCAAGCATTAAAAAATTCATAGGCCTGATTAAAAAATCGAATTCCAACAAATCACAGTACATAAATAGACTCTAACGATACCAAATGATGATCGTTGCGAAGTTTTAAAATTTTTTGTCACAAGAAATTTGATTTTGTCCAAAATTTACTTTCCGATTTTTTGCCTTTAACGTGATTCCATGTCAATCAGCAGCTGCCAAAACCAAAATATCTCATTGGACGTAATTTCTGATGGCTGTAGCTCAGTTTTGACTAGAATTATGTCAGCTAAGTGGTCGTTGCTGCATCCGAATTTGCAGGTCTTTCAGCCATATGGCAAAAAATGGCGTTTTTTAAATTTTTCAAAATATGTCATATTTGATATCGATCGAAAGCTCTCAGGTTCAGGATCAATTCTTCTCATAGAACTATGGTTCGGAAATTCTGCTACTTTAAGTTAATCGCTGTTAAATGCCAAGAGATCAGTGATGCTAGTGGTCCTGTTCCGCCGCAAAATTAACAAAGATTCTGATCGCGCTCAACAGGTTTTGTAACTGTCCAAAAATGGTTTAATTGTGGTATTTAGACATAAGCAAGAAAATCAAGCCAAATTCTTGAAATTGATAAGCGAAAACTTGCTTGAGTTTGCTGCAGTACCCTCATTTTCGCTGCTATTCGAATTTTACTCAATGAATGGCTCGTAACTTATGGAGCACTGAACGAAACAACTTAAAATTTTAGCTTTTAAATGTACAACGGCTAAACTATGTATGAAAATGAGCGAAATCTGTGGAATAAAATTTTTCACGATGGAGCCCACCCCTTAAGCTAAATACCTAAAATTATCCAATTTTTTAACAATTTTTGGCAGCTTTTACACATATAAATTTTGCACAAAGCCACAACATAAAATCACTATTTGCCTTAATTTTCCACAAAATATGCCGTTGCACATAAATATAAAAATAGCCAGAAACTATATTTTCAATGATTTTATATTTCATCCTTCATCCTTATCATCTTTCAACTCTTTCAAAAAAAACAAATGTCCGAGATTAGAAACAGGGCCACAAGGAAATGCCAATTATTTGAAGTGAGATTGACAGTACGTATGTGTTAGAAATACTAAACGAAGTTATTATAGTTTTATTAAATTTCAACTGGATTGGAGTCAGTTGCAAACATCAATATACGTCCAGAAACCCAATCACCACTTGAAACAAGTGAGAGAGAAAATGGCGTCAGCATAAGAGAGATATTGAGAAGGGGGGGGGGACTCTAGACAATATCAGTTCGTACCGGGAGGAGCAACAGACGCGGCAGTTGGTGGAGGTGCGGGCTTGGCTGGAGAGGCGGTCGGGACAGCAGTGGTCACAGCGGTCCGAGATTGAGGAGCCTCTCCGGACGCGGATGCGGATGTGACTGGCGGAGAGGAGAGGGGTGGTGAACCCTCCTCCGAACAGATTGACTGAAGTCCCTCCGGTGGTCCCAGTTGTGGTGGGTCCTCCGACCGGCGGAACAGGCGACGGAGAAGAGGCACCCACGCCCACACTCCCTGAAATCACACAACAACTACAAACAAACGGAACCAAGTGGCATCCAAAGACTGTCGGAAAGCCTATTTCTAAGGCGTTTCTACCTAGTGGCAAAAGAAGACAGGAAACGATGGGGCTTACCTTGACAACGTAGTTACCGGCACCGCTAGTGTATAACTAACTGTAGGTGTTGTAATATTTTTAAGTAATACAAATACAGTAATATATTGTCCGTCTAAGTATTATCATATAGTCTCTAAGTATCCCTCATGCCGTTAGCTTCCTTCGCTATCCAAATCGACTAAGAGAGAGAGAGAGACATACCAGGAGCAGTAAGAGCAGGTAGAGGTGGTTCCAGGAGGAGGGGGAGGAGCAGAGGTCTGAGAGAGAGTCTAGGAGGGAGAGCGGGAGGACGCCTCCTCCGAGAGCGGGGCCCCTACAGGGTTAGTGACGGCGGACCGCGGCTCAGAAACGGAGCGGGGCCACAGCGAATCCACGGAGGGCGCCACGACGCCCGTCCCACTCTTCACAACCCGACCTCTAAACAAACAAAACACCAGTTCCTCAAGGCGACAGTAACATCTACACAAAATTAGATGTTAGATTAGAGACCTGAAATTTTCATAGTAAAAGAGAATGGCTGCAGTTGAGCGGCGTAGGAGGAGGAACGTACGGAGTGGATGGGAGGTGAGGACTGGGAGCGGAGCGGGGGCGCCAGAAAGAGGACGGCGGCAAGCTCCCTCGACGTCTTTCCTCCGCCGCGCGGACTTCCTGAAACAACAACACAATCACTCAAGCATCACCCACTCTTCCTACACGCACGCAAACTCCAGAGCGAACGCGGTCCAGCTATGTTGTGGTTTCACTACCTGGATGATGTAGCATCCCTGCCGCCACAAGCGTCGCCTTTTGTACGTGGATGATGCACTCCCCTCACTTAATGTCATTCGAGCAGACAACGCAGAAGTTAGATTTGACCTAGATCTACTTTGCAGGGTATTTTTTACAGGGGGGGGGCGGTGGGCCCCGAAATTGACCTCCCCCCCCGAAAATGCCTGCCCCCCCCCGAAAATCGCCTCCTCCCGAAAAGTTTTGCTTTCCTCTCCGGGATTTTGTGGCCCAAATATTTTGCCAAAAATAGGCGAATTTTCAAAAATTTTTTGGCTTCTGCCGGAGATTTTTTCGTAAAAATGGCCATTTTTAGCTTAAATTCTGGCATTTTTGAAAAACTTTTTGCGTTTCACGATGTAAAATACGCCAAAAAATACCACTTATGACCATTTTTGCAAAAAATATTCCCCCCCCCCCGAAAATTTCTCCCCTTTTTGGGCCCGGGCCCCCCCTCCGAAAAAAAAATCCTAAAAATACCCTGTTTTTGTTGGAAAGAGTGTCTAACACGGACACACCCCAGAGCAATGCAAAGGAACACATTTTCTCATTCCCTATGTCCAGACACACAAGATTGCATTGTACCAGAACCTGAAGCGTAGCCATTGAATGGCAGGCGATGAGAGACGTGGAACACAAAATGTATTCCACTTAAACAACTTAGTTATTGCTTCGAGCTTTGTTAGGTCTCTGCTGGTAAGGAACGAGAGATCGCAGACTATGGACCGTTTAAAGTTGATCGAAATATCAGCGATATTGAGTTGAGACAATAATAGTGGCAACTGGGATTCCTCCGGCAAATGAAGAGGAAAGGAAGTTGACTCCCATTATCTGTGAACAAGTATAAACTCGGCAACCTGTTCTGGCTGATTTCAGAAAAAACGATTTCTTCAGAGTGCCACACCAACAGTGGACAATAAGGAACTGGAAAACAGAAAATTACTCCATACTTCCAGACGGTTGAGTGGCTCAATCGGCTTAGCGTTGCCACCTGATCCCCACAGCTTATGGTTCGATCCCTAACTAAGAGACACTAATTTTTCGAGTCGGACATCTTTTTCTTAAATTCTGCATATTCCCCTCAAAGGGTCCAAAACTGTGTCCACACCAACCTCAATTATGTAGTTTTAAAATATTGGACCGTTTGCCTGTTCCAAGTACCGGAATTGCCGTTGTCGCTAAACTATTTTCCAAACTTGAAACCGGCATAAGGAGTGTAGAATATACGTATAGGGTGTTTACCTCCAAGTGAGTTCCAGTTCCCTTCGCAAAGGAGTGTAGAAAGCTAAGTTCTGTCTTCAAACTCAAAAAGCGCTTCTATAGTCACCATAAAGTAGGCATTTTTCGAACAAGTACTCGGAGTTCCTTCTTCTCGGGCATGCACACTTTTGAAATTCTCTGTGCAGCTTCCAAGAGAGTCGCTCTCATGCACGGAATTAACGAGTAAACATAAGGACCACGCTACTTTCAGACAAATTTTTATCCTGTTGAAAATCAATTTAAGGCTGGTTGGCTAAGAAAAGCGGGAAGGGAGTTTTCAATTTTGCAAAATGCCATAGTTGAGCTTTTGCCACTTCTCCGAAACTAGGTCGGCATTACTCTCGACTGGTTGAATGAAAAATCGCTTGATTCACGTCAACAACCGCCCAGGGTCACCTTTAAGCTTCGATATTCAAAATTTGACTTTTCAAAAAGTGAACATGAAGAATTCAGCTGAAATAAGGGAACCATTCACAAATTCATTCGGATGAAATACAAAGCATTGCGAGGAAAACACCTGTCGATTCACTAAATTAATCAACAAGATTATGCTACTGTACCAAGAGTGTATAATAGAAAGAGTATGAAAAATGCTCGGTTCATTAACATAGGACCCCCCCCCCGTAACTTCCGGGCAGGGGTCCCAATTTAGCACTAATTACACCGCTTTCATTGTGTCTGCTCGCTGACTGGCCCGTGTACTAAAGGCTTTGTGACAATTTATTAGTTATTTTTATTTATTAAATATAACTTTAATTAAGTTAATACATTTAAAAACTAATTCAGCAACTTTTGTAGCATTTTTCTGCAACTCTAATGCTATAAAATCGTTGCAGATTTAATGTGAATGTTTGTATTATGCAACAATTTTTATATCATTGGAAAACGGAAAAAATGCTATTAAGGCTGTCCGAATTGGTTTTAATTACATTACTTCCAATTAACAGTTATAATTGATACAGTGAAATTTTAATAAGGTGACTACTGTAAACCTTGAGCCAATGAGTCAACAGTATTTACCTATAAGCGTGTCTGTGAGGTAGGAGATGCAAAGTGGGATCCCGCCTTCCGGAAGTTGCACACCAACGAGGGGTGCGTGATGGACCGAGCATACCTAGCATGATTTATGCATACTGAGTGTAAAAGTTTATTACTCTTACATTATGTAATCTGAATTTTGCCCTATCTTTTTCTCCGAGTTTTGAAAGGTTTAAAAATGATATTTTCCAAAGCTTGCTGGGTTTTAAAGAAAGTCCCAGCCCTACATCGTGTTGGTCCAGCCAGTAATAAGGT
>JASAND010025023.1:0-12413 GCA_030248195.1 Trissonchulus latispiculum
ATTTCATTATACAAGGGTGTCATCATAATGACTTTGTGTCATTATAAAAAAGTACAGAACAGGTGAAAAAATGCAAAAGTTTGCCTATCTCCTGAAAGTTACTGAGCTAAAATTAAAAATCCCCTGTTACTTTGTGTGCATAGTCCGAAATATTCAAATAAAATAAACCAAACCGATCTAGCTGCTAGCCTGGGAAAAAAGTCCACCACAACCGAAGTGCCAAAATAGCGAAAGTCCGACTTTTAATAAAATTGGCCAGGTGCCAAAATGACCAAAAATGGGGATACTGTCTACCAACATATCAGCAAGACCAAATGCTCCAACACAGCACATCTAGAAAGTTTCAAAACGCAATACTGTTACGGGAATTGAAGTTTTCCGAGATGTCGAGACGATGGTGATAATTTCCGGACACCCATGCCTACTAATTCGTTCACAACGGTCTCCTCGACGTGACCGCCCATTTTTCAGCATTTCAGCACAATTTTCGCGCTACAGTAATGTCGATCACCATATTGCTTTCCGTCTTCTGGAGCATGAAAAAGTAATATGGGTGATGGTGAGGTTGCAAAATCAAGAGAGGACTAGTCTTTAAAATGCTTAATATGGGGCTAGGTTAAAAAATAGAAGAGGACTAGGTTGTGAGCGAATTAATATTATGTAGGGGCGCGATAGCGCCCCTACATAATATGGGTGTAAAGGCGTCTGCGCGGCCCCCTGGAGACCGTGTTGGCCTGGAGCCAGCTAATTAGAGGTCCGGGAGGGGTAAAAATGTTACCATCGTAAAGTACTCGAGTAGTACTACAAGTATCACCATACTTTTGGTTCGAATTCGAAACTTCAAATTTTTGCACTTGGCAACAGTTAGTTTGCGTTTGGCTTTTTTTTTCTAGGTGAATAACGCTTTTCGGAAGTGCATTTTCTAGCGAAGTGTTGGAACGTTGTGGGCATTTTGGTCCAATGCTACTGTTATATGTTGGTAGACAGTATCCCCCCATGCTACCTTTTTTTGGTCATTTTGGCACCTGGCCAATTTTGGCTCTGTGCCAAGGCCCCAAAGTCGGACTTTCGCTATTTTGGCACTTCGGTTGTGGTGGACTTTTTTTCCCAGGCTAGCAGCTAGATCGGTTTGGTTTATTTTATTTGAATATTTCGGACTATGCACACAAAGTAACGAGGGGGATTTTTTAATTTCGCTCTGTAGCTTTCAGGAGATAGGCCCAAACTTTGCATTTTTTCACCTGTTTTCACGAAAAGTTTCTAAGTCCCACTTTTACTAGAAATGGCCTAAAAGTCATTAAAAATGGCGTTTTTCGGCCGTTTGGTGGTACCCATATATAGTAAATCGGGGTCGCGGAAAACGATGAGCATACTGCCGAGGTCGGTGGATGTGACCCCTGACCCACAGCGCCCACCCACAGTGGGTCCGGTGTGGGTCAAAAACGAAAGTGTTCAAAAGTGGTCAAGTTTGGTATCAAATGAAAGCCCTTGGCGAGGCGATCAACTTTTGTCATTATGCCACCCACAAAAAGTGGCCCCACCGACCTGTGGGTGGGTTCCCCACCCACTGTGGGTCGGGTGTGGGCCAAAAATGAAAGTCTTCAAAAGTGGTCAAGTTCGGTCTAAAATGAAAGCCCTTGGCGAGGCGATCAACTTTTGTCATTATGCCACCCACAAAAAGTGGCCCCACCGACCTGTGGGTGGGTGCCCCACCCACAGTGGGTCCGGTGTGGGTCAAAAACGAAAGTGTTCAAAAGTGGTCAAGTTTGGTATCAAATGAAAGCCCTTGGCGAGGCGATCAACTTTTGTCATTATGCCACCCACAAAAACTGGCCCCACCGACCTGTGGGTGGGTACCCCACCCACCGTGGTTCGGGTGTGGGTCAAAAACGAAAGTGTTCAAAAGTGGTCAAGTTTGGTATCAAATGAAAGCCCTTGGCGAGGCGATCAACTTTTGTCATTATGCCACCCACAAAAGGTGGCCCCACCGAGCTGTGGGTGGGTTCCCCACCCACTGTGGGTCGGGTGTGGGCCAAAAATGAAAGTCTTCAAAAGTGGTCAAGTTCGGTATAAAATGAAAGCCCTTGGCGAGGCGATCAACTTTTGTCATTATGCCACCCACAAAAAGTGGCCCCACCGACCTGTGGGTGGGTGCCCCACCCACAGTGGGTCCGGTGTGGGTCAAAAACGAAAGTGTTCAAAAGTGGTCAAGTTTGGTATCAAATGAAAGCCCTTGGCGAGGCGATCAACTTTTGTCATTATGCCACCCACAAAAAGTGGCCCCACCGACCTGTGGGTGGGTTCCCCACCCACTGTGGGTCGGGTGTGGGCCAAAAATGAAAGTCTTCAAAAGTGGTCAAGTTCGGTCTAAAATGAAAGCCCTTGGCGAGGCGATCAACTTTTGTCATTATGGTGCCCCACCCACAGTGGGTCCGGTGTGGGTCAAAAACGAAAGTGTTCAAAAGTGGTCAAGTTTGGTATCAAATGAAAGCCCTTGGCGAGGCGATCAACTTTTGTCATTATGCCACCCACAAAAAGTGGCCCCACCGACCTGTGGGTGGGTACCCCACCCACCGTGGTTCGGGTGTGGGTCAAAAATGAAAGTCTTCAAATGAGGTCAAGTTTGGGATCAAATGAAAGCCCTTAGCGAGGCGATCAACTTTTGTCCTTATGCCACCCACAAAAAGTGGCCCCGCCGACCTGTGGGTTGGTGCCCCACCCACTGTGGGTCGGGTGTGGGTCAAAAATGAAAGTCTTCAAAGGTGGTCAAGTTCGGTATCAAATGAAAGCCCTTGGCGAGGCGATCAACTTTTGTCATTATGCCCCCCACAAAAAGTGGCCCCACCGACCTGTGGTGGGTGGCCCACCCACTGTGGGTCGGGTGTGGGTCAACAATGAGTCTTCAAAACTGGTCAAGTTTCGTATCAAATGAAAGCCCATGGCGAGACGAACAACTTTTGTCATTGTACCACCCACGAAAGGTGGCCCCATAGTCCTGTGGACTGTAAATACGCTGCGGGATGCTCGGCTCCTTCTTAACTCTATGTAATCTCACTGGAAACGCATCCATCATTAAGCCGGAAAATTAAGCTATGCCAACCAATTAAACTAGCTAAGTTAAACAAGAGAAATTTTGAAAATTTCGCTTTCTGATTTTTTCACTGCAAAATTTGGTACCAAAAGGGGAATCCACTTTTTTGATGGGGAAGTTCGTTCATGGAGGCCTTCCCTTGCCAATTCTGCCTCGGCCTCGACATATCTTAAGGCCAATGTTTAACAATATTGGAATATTGTCAGAGAATCTTTAAAGTGCTAAGAGGACAAGAAAGTAAAATGCTCCTCCGGAGCATGGAAAAGTAATATGGGTGGATGGGGTGAGGTTGCGAAATCATCAGAGGACTAGCTTTGAAAACGCTTAATATGGGCTAGGTTCTAAAAGAAAGGAGGACCAGGTTGTGGGCGAACTAATATGGGCACAGCGTCGCCGAACAACCCATATTCGCGGGCTTGCACGCTTCGCTTCAGCGTTTGTCACATATAGAACGGTCAACAGAGTAAAAATGTTGAATAGGTAATCTGCCAGAACGTAGTAGTTTGTCTGGTCAGTTTTAGGCTAGCCATATATTACCTTAAATTTAGTTGGACTATGACAAGTATCGGACAGAAAGATATGGATGTGGCGATAAAACCATTTGTTCAATCCGGCAGGGTTGCAGTCAGTGACAATCGCTATGAAATTATTCTTTGTCTGTATAAATGCATAAAATGAACACTAGTAAGCTTAGACTTTCTCGAAGGAAAAGTCTGTCTATATAATACATGGAAGTACGAATATTCGGATATAGATTATATCATCTAATTTAGAATCTGGAGCTATAATTTAAGGTCTAGAAATCGATATAGATGAATGTATAATATTTACAGCCCGCGAATATGGGTTGTTCGGCGACGCTGTGCCCATATTAGTTCGCCCACAACCTGGTCCTCCTTTCTTTTAGAACCTAGCCCATATTAAGCGTTTTCAAAGCTAGTCCTCTGATGATTTCGCAACCTCACCCCATCCACCCATATTACTTTTCCATGCTCCGGAGGAGCATTTTACTTTCTTGTGGGCACAGCTTCGCCGAACAACCCATATTCGCGGGATTTCACGTTTCGTCTTAGCTTATAGCTATCAATGTCAGTCAATAAAAAATTTAAGCAATTGAATACTCATCGAATATAGCTGTTTGCATGTCCTGTTAGACTGGCTGCTAGGAATATATACGTACGTAAATTATCATCATTTTGTTGTTGAACTACCGCAGGCTCTACTACTACAACTACAACTCCTACTACTGTAGGAGAGGTCTAAGGATATGATGCTAAAGCTATTGGTCCAAGTCAGGAGGAAATAGAAGATAGTGGGAGAGTCCTAAATTATTCTTGAATATAAATTTTCCGCATAAATGGATACGTAAAATGCGCTGGTTAGTATGAAGCACTTATCGAAGAAAACGTTTGCTAAAATAAAAGTTCGAATAAAGCTCGAGCACATACCGTAGCTGTAGGTTATTTATGAACTATAAACCAATTGTATCGTGGATATGCATAATTATTTACATTTACAAACCGCGAATATGGGTTGTTCGGCGAAGCTGTGCCCATATTAATTCGCTCACAACCTAGTCCTCTTCTATTTTTTAACCTAGTCCCATATTAAGCATTTTAAAGACTAGTCCTCTCTTGATTTTGCAACCTCACCATCACCCATATTACTTTTTCATGCTCCAGAGGAGCATTTTCATTTCTTGTTGTTTCATAAAACTTTAGCTGCTGGAGGCTACCCCCGCTACTAGCAGCAGTCTAGTTCTCTAGTGAATTTTGGCCAGAGAACTTTCAGAAAAAGTGCTATAACTTTCGCGTGTCTTTTTAGATTATTACTCTAAAATTTTTCTCGCACTAGCAGTGTGCTAGTACGCGCATGCGAGTCCAATTTTTATGAAACTGCCTCCAGAACACCCCGTCCCGAGACTCAAATGAACGTTAGCTAGCAGAATGCCTAGTTTCCTGCACTTTTTCGGTTTCGTCGGGAAATGTCTATTTTTTATAGTAGAATGCTCTTGTAGGTTTTGCTTCTTTGTTTGTATTTTCCCTCTGCAATATTCTAAAATATCTTTTCAACCATAAACGTGTCCCCTCTCCGCAGTTCGCTCATGCTTTAGACGACCTCTGCAGGATGAAGTGTATACATTTATGGTGATAGAGCAGTTCTTTTGTGTTCTTACGTACGTACGCACGCATGCATGTTTATATTTTAGCTCCACATTTCCCCCCAAAATAGAGTGTGCGAAAAATATTGAATTGTACAAATGTATACAAAAATTCGAACCTGCTGTGATGTTTCCTATTTCTTATTTCGTCTCTTCAATTTTCTTATTTCTGTGCTTTCTTTGCAGGAAATTGATCGACTGAACGCCGATGACACCGTGGACGGGATGATTGTTCAGCTGCCCCTGGACAGTGATCAGCCCATCGATACGGATCTGGTGATCAATCGGATTGATCCGGCCAAGGATGTGGACGGTCTCTGTCGGGAGAATGCCGGCCGGTTGGCTCGCGGAGAGCTGGAGGGAACGGTGATCCCCTGTACGCCGCGTGGCTGCCTGGAACTGGTCAAGTCTACGGGTACGTATGTATGTCTGTATTATTATTTTTATTATTATTTAATTAAACTAACAAGAAAAATATATTAAAGAAATAGGCAAGTGCAACATGTCTGCACTTGACTCCTCCTACATCAAACGTGACCTGACGCAGTAGTGCCCTCTTGATTGAAAGAGTGGAGCGTGGCTGGGTTAGCAGCTTCCTGCGGTAAAGTATTCCATCTATAGATATTATGCGGTTGTGAAAGAGATTCTTAACAACGGTCAGGACATTTTTCAGAACACGCAATTTAAAAGCATGCCCTCTGGTGGTGGTTTTCAACAAAATGTATGTACGTACGTGGCTGGGGGGTTTGAACTTATAAAGATGGGAGATGGATTTGTTGTTTACAGTATATGCTGGCCAAAATAAATTTCCCTTTCATTGACAATTTTTTAGTGTCATTGACATTCAGATTACACTCTTCTTTTTGTTTCCAAACGGCATGTTTAGCTCAAAGGTTTGTAATGGAAATGTCACTGACTGTTAATGAGGTCATTTTAATTTTGTCAGTAAAACGGCAGTTTTTTTCTGTCCCATACGGTTTAGAGAGAGCGGAAAAATTGCAGAAAATAAACCTTGTCTTTTTATAAGATTTATGATATATATACTGAATGATTACAAGTGCTGCACATTTACGGATATGAAGGATTCTAGACTTTTATATACCAAAACAATGTCAACTAATTGCATTAGTCTTATTACTCTTGAAGATTTTGGAAGAGTTTGTTTTTGTTAGCTTTCAGTGATTTTTAATTGGCCTTTGCATGTATAGTTAAAACACTAAGATTCATTTATGTGCCCACATGGGCTTACTCAGGACAGGGTTTTTGTGGGTTTGTTTCGACCCCCTCCTTTTTTCGAACCCTTTGAAATTTTTGGGGAGAAAACAAAAATTGAACTCTTTTTTCTGTGTTCAAAACAAAAGAATAGGATAACCTTTCGCGTCTGCCCGCGTATCGCAAAAGTTTAAAAGTTTTGGCGTCGGTGCTGCTTTTTTATCACAGTTCTTGCAATTTTTCGTGTCTGCGATGCTTCTCTGTCTTTAATTTCCAAATTTTTCGAATCTTCGGAGTTCGTCTATCTCAATTATATATTTTTAAAATACTCTAGCGTAACCCTTTATCAGTTTGACACTTCTGCAGCGTAATACTGCCCCGTCGCCTTTTCAAAGTCCTGGGTACGCACACATTCCATATTTTGTGGTTGTGGATTCTATTCAACTGCCCCCTTCCTCCCCTTTTCAAAGTCCCTGGGTGCTCCCCTGTGTGTACACTCACATTCTATTATTTTGTGGTTATGGATTCTATTCATTTTCTTTTTTCTTTCAGGTACTGAAGTGAAGGGTAAAGAGGTGGTTGTGGTGGGTCGGAGTAAGATTGTGGGAGCCCCGGTCTCAGAACTATTCCTGTGGCATCATGGCACCGTTACGGTTTGTCATTCCCGAACCAGCAATCTGGCTGAGGTCACTCGCCGGGCGGACATCCTGGTGGTGGCCATTGGTCAAAAGGAAATGATCAAAGGTAGCCAGCTAAGCTTGGCATTTATTACCAACCTTATTAATTAATATTAATTTTAATATTAATATTTAATTCATTTCGCTGGTGCTTTCGTGGTCTCTCTGCTTGGTTTGTGTTTAGCGTCGTGTAGGGCTCATTAATGTGGCAAACTGGACCAAACAAAGGAGGTGTTTTTTATCGGGTAGGGGGGACGTCTGCCCATTTTTTGGGTTTGTGCTGTTCTCCCCCCCCCCATGCTCGACTAAAAACTGCCTTCAAATTGCTAAATTTTAGTTTTTTTGTGGGCTTAAAATAGTTGTTGTTGTTGTTGTTGTTGTTCAGCGACCCAATATCTCGCGGGACAGCTCTGGGCGGCTGCCATTCTTTTCGCGGTTGGCAGGTTTCTTGGCTTATTCTAGTGGGAGGGAGGTGGTCTCCCCCCATTAACGACCTCTCCTCACTGGCATTTTTTAGGGTTTTGAAAGTGGGGGGGGGTCGAACCCAAGGTTTAAATATACCTAAATATTTAGTGAAACATTAGCACTTTTAAGGTAATAACGCAAAAAATGGCTGTTTTTAAGCTTCAAATGAACTTCTAAGTCCATAAATTAGCTAAACATTGAGAAAATTTTTGAAAATTTGACCTCAACAACTGTAACACTTTTGGGCGATCCCCCAAAAAAGTGGGAGGGGGCTTGCCGAAAAGTGGCCCCCCCTCCCCCACTAAAAAGGTGCCAGCCCCCCCCTCCCCGCAAAAGCGCCCGCTCCCCCCCCCCTAAGGGTGCCCCTATTTAGTTGCAAATGTTGCCCTGAAACATTAACTCAGACGTCCATGTTTTCCGGCTTCGCCGATGATTTTTTGCCCATTTTTTGCCTTTTCGACCACTTAATCTGCCTATTTTTGCAGTAAAAATTAACTATTACAGTGCATGCTTGAGAAATAGTGCTATTTGCTATTAGCAGGTTTTTAGAACCACTCTCCCCCGATTCCTGTCCCAGAACTTTTTGGGGGAGGCCCAGGCAGCTCCCCAAGAAAAAAATTCCTCGAATAAGCCAAGGGTATCGGTCTGTCTTCTGACAGCTTCTGTTGACACAGATTTTGAGGAGGACAGAGGAAATTTTAATGGATCCAATAATTAGTGTGTTTGCCGTTAGTTTTGCATGTCAGGGATACAAATTACTCAAAGGTGAAAAGTTGACGTCTAATTCGCTTTGAAAAATGGTGTTTCAAACTTTTGACAAAAGCTGTTTAAATTTGACAGTTAATGTTGGAGACATTCTACCAGGAAAGAACACCTATGACGGTCGAGTGGTTAAAGCAGTCCGAGGTTTGAATCCCCGCTGCCACAGGGCATTCACAAATCCCCTTGAGCTCGGGTCTAAGCACATATCGGTTCGCCGTGGGCTCCAGCCTTGGCAGCTAGTATATCCTTAACTGGTCGGTAAATGGGTACCACTGCGGTGGGATGAAGGTAACAGGAGTCTGTGTTCTGGCGTAATGCCTGATGAAGGGCTGACCCCACTTCCCCACAGATGTAGTCAACATTAGAGTTGTCGCTCCTGACTTCGGGCTGTGAATCCGGAGATAAGCATCGGCACCCTATAACCTTCTGTATAGGTTGCAGTTCTTTCCGGGGGCCACTTAGTACCTACCTAGGAAAGCCCCCCAGAATACCCCTCAAATCCAAGACTAAAAAGGTTCTAGATAGTTACTGAGTAAGGTTATCATAATATTATAAGCATGTAGTTTTGTCTGTGCTTTTTCTTGCCTGTTTCAGGCGATTGGATCAAGCCAGGCGCCATCGTGATCGATTGCGGAATTTCGGTGTCCGAAGACACCCAGAGCGGGAAACGGGTCCTTCACGGCGATGTGGACTATGCGGCGGCCTGCTCAGTGGCCGGTCACATAACCCCCGTGCCGGGCGGTGTGGGCCCGATGACCGTTGCCATGCTCCTACAAAATACCTTGGATCAGGCAAAACGACGCCGACTGGGAGGTTCGCCCACTGGCCACCAGTGGTCACTCAAACCCCTACCCCTCCAATTGTTGGATCCTGTGCCCAGTGATATTGCCGTCTCTAGGGGTCAACGACCGAAATTTATTGGTCATCTGGCCCGGGAGATTGGTATCCTACCCAGCGAGCTGGATCTCTACGGGCAGTATAAGGCCAAAGTGCGGTTGGAGGTGCTGAAACGGCTGGATAGGCGACCGAACGGTCGATATGTGGTGGTAACGGGGATTACACCCACCCCCCTGGGTGAGGGTAAGAGTACCACAACCATAGGATTGGCACAGGCTCTTGGTTCGGTCCTTGGAAGGAATGTGTTTGCCTGTGTCCGACAGCCCTCCCAGGGCCCCACTTTTGGCATTAAGGGTGGTGCGGCGGGTGGAGGTTATAGTCAGGTTATCCCCATGGAAGAATTCAATCTGCATCTGACGGGGGATATTCATGCGATAACGGCGGCTAACAACTTGGTGGCTGCGGCCCTCGACGTGCGGATGTTTCATGAGGCCACACAGAAGGATGAAGATCTTTACAACCGACTGGTACCGGAAAAGAAGGGGCTCCGCCAGTTTTCTCCCATCCAATTGCGACGCCTACAACGGTTGGGAATTCAGGAAACGGATCCCAACGCGCTTAGTCCGGAACAGAAGCTACGATTTGCCCGCTTGGATATTGATCCGGAAACTATCACCTGGCAACGAGTTATGGATACGAATGATCGATTCCTCCGGGCAATTACGGTGGGTCAGTCGTCCACCGAGAAGGGTCATGCCCGGCAGACCGCTTTTGATATCACGGTGGCCAGTGAAATTATGGCGGTACTGGCACTGGCTACCAGCCTAGGCGATATGCGCGAACGGTTTGGCCGAATGGTTGTGGCAAGTAGCCGGGCCGGGGACCCGGTCACATGTGACGACCTGGGCCTAACGGGTGCCCTTGCGGTCCTCATGAAAGATGCCATCCGGCCTAATCTGATGCAAACCCTTGAGGGAACCCCGGTTTTCGTTCATGCGGGGCCGTTTGCCAACATTGCCCATGGAAATTCGTCGATTGTGGCTGATCAGGTGGCCCTAAAGCTGGTGGGTCCCGAAGGGTTTGTGGTGACAGAGGCTGGGTTTGGTGCCGACATTGGAATGGAGAAGTTTTTCAACATCAAGTGTCGCTACTCTGGTCTGGTGCCCAGTGCTGCCGTTCTGGTTGCTACCATTCGTGCCGTTAAGATGCACGGCGGAGGCCCTAAAGTGGTTGCCGGGGTGCCCCTGCCCGCTGCCTATGTTCAGGAAAATCTGGACCTAGTACAGGCCGGCTTCTGCAATGTTCGCAAGCAGATTGAGAATGCCGGGAAATTTGGCGTGCCTGTGGTCGTGGCAATCAACCAGTTTGCTACCGACTCCCCAGGCGAGCTGCAACTGCTGCAGAAGCTGTGCCGTGAAGCGGGTGCCCGGGCAGCGGTGATTTGTGATCACTGGGCACGCGGGGGCCTGGGTGCGGCCGATCTCGGCCGAGCAGTGGAGCAAGCCTGCAGCGCGGGGGCGGCGCCGCAGCAATTTCGATTCCTCTATCCGCTGGAGTTGCCGATTGCCCAGAAAATTGACACGATTGCCCGGGAAATCTATGGTGCCGACGGCATCCAACTGCTGCCCGAAGCGCAAACGAAGGTGGAACGCTACGAGAGGCAGGGGTTTGGCCATCTGCCAATTTGTATGGCCAAAACCCACCTGTCGTTGAGTCATGACCCCACCCTGAAGGGTACCCCGACCGGGTTCACCCTGCCTATACGCGATGTGCGAGCCAGTGTGGGTGCCGGGTTTGTCTATCCGCTGGTAGGCACTATGAGTACCATGCCAGGCCTACCGACCCGGCCTTGCTTTTTTGATATTGATATTGACCCCGAGACGGAACAAATTGATGGACTGTTTTGATTTGGTTGCCGGATGTTTGAGGGAAATTTTGGAGGAAAACTGTTTGATTCTGACTGGCTCTGGTGTCTTTGCTCACTTATACTTCCCGAACTGACCTGGACTTTTTTTGTAGTTATTTTTCGGTAGTTTGCAGACCTAGTATCTAACAGTAAATGACAGTTGATGTTTGCTAAGGGTTTCCACTAGAAAATGGTTACGGTCTTAGTCTTTTGATATCGTAATTTTTGCGTTAATTATTCTATGATATCGTATTTTTAATTGTGCCTTGTTTTGTCTAGCTTATCGTGTTTTCAGTTAGCTAAAATAGGATTTTTAAACTTAAAAATTCTGCGCTACCTTCAGCTCTAGTTTAAAGTATTGTCTTAGAAACTTAGCAAAATCTAGTTTTGATTGTCTCTGTGGTGAACGCTTTTTGCTTATTTTGTTTTTTCTCCAATTTATTCATTAAAATTGATGACTTTAAAATTTATGTTTAACTTTATGTTGAAGGAGCTGACTTTAAGAACAAGCCGTGCATAGCTGTTTGTACGTTACTAATAGTCTATAGTATATATATATTTTACGCTCATGTTAGATTGGAAAGTAGGCTAGTATATTATCTTGTGCTGTTATTTTGCAATATCCATGTTGGTTATTTTATGTCGTTTTACCTAGGACATTAAAGTATATACGTCTAATTTTCTCAAGCCTTTTGAGGGTTGGTGTACCCCAAAACTGCCGTTCTAATTCCATTGTGTTGTTCTGTTCTAGTTGTGTAGCTGTTTTGTTTACAAATTATGTTGCGTAATTGTTGAGCCTGTATGCATGCATTGCAATTATTTCTGGAATGCTATTTGAAGATTTGAAGATCTATGTGTATGTCTTTGCCCAAGTTGGTGTTGGTGATGCTGAAACGCAGTAGTTAGCTGGTTGTTTAGGTTTCATTCTTAGTGCGAGCTAGGCTTAACTCATGCCATTCCGCTTAGCCATATGCTTTGTTAGGACACGGGTTCTGATTTTTTTGGTCTACCCTACCGTTCGACTTCGAAAACGGTCTACTTCTGAAGGCTGCGAAATTGTAGTACAGGTATACGTGCTCCAAAGCAAAGACTTCAAATCGCTTTTTAGCTATTTTGACATGTTTTTTGTCAAAAATGCTAAAATTTGTTTAAAAAATTCCAGTGTTTTCCAAGATGCCTCGGGTGTTTATCGTTTTTCTTCTCGTCTCGAGAAGGGGTTTGGAGGGGGATCTGCACCCCCTCCCCCCAAATCCATATCACGTTACCCTATGCCGTTAGCGCTTTGTTGAAATAATCGTCGTG